>JAGVSQ010004006.1:0-19197 GCA_022683975.1 Rhyacophila evoluta
AAAAATAATCTGTCAAGACGTCTTTACATTGCGGAGATCCATATACTTCTCTTTCAGAGTAGATATCTTCACACTGTATAGATCCATATGCTCCACGTTGGGGGCGAACATGGTATATAAATATAAAAAGTTCACCAAACTTAAAAAAAAACGTGGTGTATTGGATTTTTAGAAACTTAGGCATGAAAAATATTCTTATTGAAATCCTGTTGGACTCTTGTGTGATTTTTCAAAAATATTTTCGTTGATATTTATTATATTTATATAGAAGTCGGGGACTGGATGTAAATATTTGGAGGGCCGGATCCAGCCCGCGGGTCGTAATTTGGTGACCGGTGTATTAATCAATTATTTATCATTTATCATATGTTTTTAACTAATAATGATGTCTTTAGCTAACATTGAGTCAAAGTCGAACTGATTTGAACCAAGTCGACTATTGGGGAAAAATAAAACATTGAATTAGACTTATTTTCGGAATCCTCATAAATAATTAATTTATAAGGAATAAACCAGATCACTCATTTTTATAGCTACGTATTAATTATTTCTTGACAAGTATTATTATTAAACTTCAAACGCGTTGATTGTGAGCCATGTGATTCTTCTATAACGATATATTAGTTTTTACAAGGGCTCTACGCCATGCAGTATAGCTTGAGCGGCTACCCATCAAAATATCAACTGTGCAATACGCTCAATGGTAACGGCTAATACATTAAAATAATAATCCTAGTTCTATTACTGATTATAAATATGAATAATTTCACATTAGGCTAATTTAATTGTGCCCAGCTGTATAAAGATATTTTATGGTAATTCTTTGTAAAGTTTTCGCCCAATTGAAAATCATTTCATTATTTTATATTTAACATATTCACAATGTTACAAAATTAAATTCGAATGCATTACATATAGTTTCGAGTCCAGAATTTGAATAAATGACCCATAGACGAGAAACATTGTTCGCTATCGTATATTCAATTAGAATTCAAACAGTCTATTAAATTGCGGTTATAAATAGATTTTACAGTAGATAACAATTTTGGATAGTCATTAACTACGGCTTAATATGAAGATAGACCTTCGCATCCCAAGAGGGTCGATTTCGTTGGGTTGACCACTCTTCAACAATGCGAGACACCCGACCGACGAAGAGATTTCTCTCCAATACACTCCAATAACTTGCACCTCTATGACTGTCGAGTTATATGTCTTAAACATTCAGGCATACCAACAAGTAGAAAGAGAAAAAGCATCGGCTAACTTTTATATAATAGAAATCTGAAGTGATCTATCGCTTCAAATATTATAATTGCATTTATTTAATTTAAAATTAATACTCACATAAAACAAATGAATTAAACTGTTATATATTATGCGCGCCAAAATTTATATTTTGTTTAGTATATTTATTTTGTTGTCCAATATAGATTAACGGATAAGCTGGTCACTTGTGATTCATTAGAAGTGGACATCACCGGCTTGAATTCGGTAACTGTATAAGTATCCACTTGTATTCAATGAGTATTTACACATAGGATGTGAATTTATTATTCAATACTATCATACAAATTAAAATAACTAATTAACCAAACATTAAGCATTGAAATCAGGTTGAACAATAAAAAAATATTACATAAATATAACGGAATAAATAAAATATGTATCTAAACAGTGCTTTTTGTTCTAGCGATAGCTGAAATTGTAATTTAGGTTATCCTTTGGCTATTTTCAGGTGTACGTTTACGTGTCCTGTATAGTGGCTTCATTTTTGTTCAATATCTTTTCTTTCGGTATATTTATTTGTTATAATACATAATATGTGTCTTACATAGTACCATGAAAATGAATTAAAAATGTCATTCAATTGATTTAAAAAAAGAAAATAGTGTGATTTATTAAAATTATTTGCAAACCTGTGAAAGAAAACTTGAAGAAGAATACTATGTTGTAAATGCACCAGAGGTCTACTTGAAGTTACGAATTGACGAAAAATATCGATTCGTCCACTGTCGAAAATAAAACACATTTTTGTGTATTTCGGGTAAAACTTAATTATTCCCAGCGTATGACGTTGAGTGCAGCAAAACGAATGGGGGAGTATATCTCCGATATTATTTAATCGAAGGGGGCTGTTTCAGTTACGAATCGGGTGAATTTAATATCAAATAACGGTATTTTATCGCACGAATATGAATATTTCAATAAAATGTTAAGTTAAGACATTTTTTCACGATATCTAGTATTTTACAATAATTTAATTGCACGTTCAATGACAGCAGTGTTGATTAACAGTCCACCTTAATTAAAGTATCAGCTAATTTAAAACCAATGTTTTTCTACAACAATTAATCGTTATTTTATATTATGTCAAACTAAATATTAGACACTCAAAAATGTGCACCAAGAAACATTTTCAACAAGCCCGCTCCGAATGTGAATCATATGGATCACCACAATAAGAAATACTTACCCGGACAGAGATTTACGAGTGTTGGGTGTCATATAACATTCGGTTTATTTTTCAAAATCTATAATGTGACCATTTTTTGATAATATGATATTAACTTTAATATTTTTAACCATGCCCCAATAAAAAATTGGCACAGCATCCGACCAATGCAAATACATATTTATAAAAGATCTAATAATATTTAACGGATTGGTGTTATTCAACCCATTGGGTGTCCAGTTCTGGATCTTTGGAATTTAAATGATCCTTATGCAGCTAAAGAACTTTGGTATCGTAGCATATATGCTTAGCAACTCCCGAGGTAATATTGTAATTATGTATGTACTCAAATATTTTTTGTTGGTGAAATCGAATTTCAAGATACTCATTTTCAAACTACAAGATTATTTTTTGCTACATAACTTTAATTAAATAATATTCGAAATATTAAAATGTTTTTCTTCTTACTTTATGTATGTTGTGAGATATGAGAACGTATATTTGACAATTTTAATAAGATCGAATGCGAAAATTAATCCTCTCCGTGAAATATCCTCTGGCGCTAAAAGTGTTTGGCATATTTACTTTTATATTTGTGAAAGAAGAGAAAGATTTCCAGAAAAAATTTCGTCTGTTGGTAACCTATCAAAATACTAATTTAATATTTATAGAAAATATTTATGAAGAAATAATTAAATACATGTAAATGATGTTACATACAAGGTACTTAGGTTATTTTCAATATATTATATGTAACTATAATTAATTAATTTAAATATTAACATCAATCTTTAAGTTTTGTAATCAAGTAAACTGTTATAATATTGCGCGTTTGAATTACGGTGTTGCATAAAGATTGTACAGTGGGTGCTGGACTGATTATTCGATAAGCTGCCAACCAATTATATTGAAAAACAAGTCTAAATAAGTATTTTCATTTATGAGGTTCATATTGTTTTCGTTTGGGGATTTTTTTTTTGTTTGCTTATGCTCTGTGTTGAGCTTAAAAGTTATAGCGTTAAATGCCGTCCAAAATTTGATGTTTCTGATTCGAATACGTAATAAGCGGCTTTTTTTAAATATTTGTTGTGACGTTGCTAAATACGAGTGTATCAAACGAAAGTCAAACAATTCGGGAAAAATCATCGGTGTCATAATGTGATGTCGGTTGGTCCGATAACAATAAAATTAACCGTACACCTGCGCGTGTAACGAAATGAAAGACACAAAAATAAGTCAGCGATGGTCAAGGAAGAATGATTTGCGGCCATTACCAGTCCGCCCCCATCGATTGACTAATTCAAAACGGTCCCCTCAATTCACGACCGATGTCCGTCAAAATGGTCGACAAAGCTGCTATACCTCCGCCCACAAAAGGTGAGCAATAAGACGTTAATATTATACTATCAAAATTATAGCACAACATAGAAAGTATTCTATATAGTCTATATACTAATTAATTATTATCTAGATTTTTTTTAGGTAAATCTAAATTACTGTCTTCCAGTATACGGATTTGTGTAAGTAAATAGATTTATTTTTAAATACATATTATGTTTGAGTTATTCAGCTTAAGCTATTAGCTACTAACCGATATATATCTTTACTATTCAGAGACAACTTTTTGTATATAATTTAAGAATGTAACGGTTGTAAATCAATGCGTAATGTCCTGGTAAATAATAGCACAGATATTCTTTACGAATATAATGTGTTACTTTAATTAATAAAAAAGTATGTATTCTTACTTTATCTCTTTATTTATATTACGAATCATGTGTTTGAAAATGTGTATGTTGATTTTTACAAATATTTTTTGCTTGCCATTTTCTCAACCCACTGAGTTTCTAAAAAACATAAAATAAATATCTAGTTTCTTTGTGATTGTATATGATGCATTTAAAAGTATATTATGTACGTCATGCTGCATTAAATTTTTAAATTAAAATGTTTTCAACATATTAAATAAATAAGTAAAAGAAATTTAATACTCGTCTGTGATATATTATATATATCATTTTTAGCGCTATAAAAATTTAAACTGTGATTTTATATTCTAAATCATGTACGAATATATGTATATTCAATAAATAACGGTAAGCGATAATGTAAAAGACTTTTTATAGATTAGTGGATTATGAGTCTCATAGATCGAAAGATTAATAAATTGACCAGTGTCTTAAGAAAATGAAAGTTTCTCTTTATTTTTTTTACAATTAGTGTAAATCTGTTTTTGGGAATTAAACTACATCTATATACGAATGAAAGTCGAACGCACACTTCTTGGCAGTGCACTAGAGAAACATGAATATTTAAAACAATCCCAGATGAGAAGGGTGCGGAAAGCCTAGCTTAATCATTAGTCCAAGTCTACTTCATACAGAAACTTAGAAAAAGATAAAAGACCAACTCCATTTACAATTTCTGGTTTTATGGCGGTAGCTGCTGACGATGGTGCATATCGATAGTCTTCTGTGAATATCCCGTAAATTCACCAAGTGTAATCAACCTGTTTGCTGTATAGTTAAAACTATTTACGGCCGATGTAAACTATTCTTATACTCAAAATTATAATTGAAAATTGTACATACATAATGAATGAAAAGGAAATGTTAATACCAGTTTAAATAAAGATATTTATATCCAATACAAATCATATATAAATAATTGTGATAGTTGTAACGGGTTTAAATAAGATGTGAAGGCAATATTTAATATCAGTTCATTATAATTAGCATGTAGTTAGTTATGCTTATTTTAAAACCTTTGAAATTATTTGAAAAACAAAAAAAAAATAACCTTTCATATGAATCACTGTTTACGACCCAGAACGCAAAAAAAGATATGTAAGTATACACGGAATTCATAAAATAGTAGAAACGTGGGATGATATGATGTTGATATGAAGAGGATGTAACGCTGAGCTTGGTTTTTATGAAGATATCAGTGCGGCTGTCAATCAAGGTTTTCAGGCTGCGCTTTTACGTCCATGTGCAGTGAATGTCTTTATAAGACACACAACAGTAAGTTTTTTCAAGAAATATGCCGCAAGACAAGAGATAAATTAAATATTTGCTGTTTATTTTGAGTGTTCGATGGGTTTTTGGTCGATGGGAAAATAGCCATACTGGATATTAACATGCTGGAAGTTAAAACCTGCCCCATGGATTCAGGGCCGTTTTTTATAATTTTTAATAATTTGTGGTAAATTTTATTTCTTACAAAATCTCTTTATGATTTGCATATGAACAATATGAACGTAAAGACTTTGATGATTTATTTTTAAATTTTGATTATTTTTAGAATGTAATTATTCATTAATTAAGAAAAAGTTATTAAAACAATTTAACAGTAATTGAAAGCTATTTTGATCAAGAACGCTCTGGCTACAGTATGTTCTTAAAATATGTATACTCGTTGTGCCTAAAAGTATTTTTTATTTTCAATTTAATCAAGTAATTTTAAATTCATCCGGCCTACAAATTCATCAATAAACATGTTTTTTTCAGGTTTACTTTTTTTATCTCATTTTCAACGCGACAAAAAATATTTAAACAAAATTTATAAAAATAGTCAAATATTCTACAATATTTAATATTGGGCATAAAACACATAAAATTATTGTTTGAATGTCATTGGCCTAGTCCTTTATTTACATTGCTTATGGTTTCCGTTAGCACTAGTTCTCGGTCTGACTGCTGTAAAAATCTATTGATCTATCAAAGATCACTATGTGATGTAGAAGAATTGCATTGATTTGAAAATTTATTAGTTGACTCGATTAATGTGATTGTGAGGAGAAATATTATTTTTAATGTTAAATACAAAAGAAAATAGATAAATGTGTAAAATAATTTGATACCATTCTTAATATACAAGCTTGTGATGTAAAATTAATATTTTTGTATCGATTCCTTTTTAGCAGATCTAATTTATAAAAAAATTGATTCACCTACTAAATATCGTACAACATTGAGTTTAGTTTTTTTTCTGTGTGAATAGACCGATTGATGAAATTATGGAGTTCATTACAACGGCAAAGCTATCAACGATTTTTGGCTTCTTCAAGATTCCTCAACTCCTTCAATTGTTAATATTCGTATCTTATTGCGTCTATTCCTGGCTTCATTTTTTCGTGGATCCATTCGGATAATAAAGGTTTCATCTACTAGCAATTTTTTTTTTCTTTGACATGGTTGGCTCCTTAAAAAGTGACATATAGTCCACGACAGATACTGGATTTAAAAAATTGAATATCATTTGACTCACCATATATTCATCTGTCACACAGTTTGTAGTTATGTTTATAGTTATACATTTTCCTGTTTACTGTTTTACTAAAATATTTGAAATTCCTAAAAGTTTCCAGTGCTCGTTGACCACACTTTATACCTGCGTGTTAACGAAGATTATTTTTATTTTATAATTGCATAATAAATCATTTTCAATAAGATTTATTTTTTATTAACAACAAATATTTCGTCCAATACAAATAATTCCAAGATATAAATACTTCTTTAAAAAAAATATCTTACATATTAATTGTCATTCATCCCGTAACATTTATAATACTTTGAATATATTATAAAATGATAATGTATCTAATAAATTGAATGTATACATTGTTTTCACAGTATATATGTATAAGCTGTGAAACAATTTGATTGAAGCAAATGAGATATTACTTTATAGACTAATCATACAGAAAAATAGATTTCTTTCTTAAGTAAAAACGGTCTCTACTTCCAATCGTCTTTTTTCTTCATGTTTTATATTCCATATCGGTGTGTAAAAAAATACATCTATATTATTTACTCACCTGTGTATTGCTCAAGATGAAATTTCTTTAGAAAAATGATTGCGTAACTTGGTTATTAATATAACCAGTCGCATGAAAACTGATAAAATTCAATACAGATTTTATGGGAATTTTAAAATAAAAATACAGAAAAAGTTTTTTTTATTTGACGGATTTCATAACGTTCACTTGATGTTTACGGACTTTGAAAAAAAGATTGCGAACTGAACAAATCGCTAATGAAAATATATTATGTACCTATTACATAAAGTTTGAAATTCTTTATACGAAAAATGTAATGACGTAAAATTAAGAGTTTTCAAGGAAACTTTCAAATTAAATTGTATTGAACGAAAATATATTTTTTTAATATAATATCTGTGTAAAATAAAAACGATTTTGTCGACAGCTCTTTCGGTCATAGTATAATTATCAAAACCAACGTAAAATAGTTTATAACGAAACCGATCAAATCATAGAATTAAAATTCATTCATATCTGTGACTGACTCGGCTAGCACGCCAAATTTGAAAGAATTCAAGGCATAGATGCTCAATACGCTTAGAGATTGGTTAGTTACCAATACTTGTGAAAATGAATATCTGAAAGTATTTTTACAGTATCATTATACATTATATTTCGAGTTCATATGATTAAAAAAATATATATAAAAATAAAAATAGACATCAATAGCCATTTGATAATCGAAGTGAATAGAGTTCTGACAATTAACTGCTAATGAGGTAATATTGATGGCACAAAATGATTTATCTTCTTTAAAAAATATTTAAGTTATAGATCATATAAAATGACAATTATATATATGGCATCTTGTCATATTTTTGAGAGAGGTTTTAACAACGGAATAAATAAATATTAGACTTGAAGCTACCAGATTTCGAAGAACAGCAACATGAAGATGAGCAACATCGAAGGCATTTGACGATGGCTTTCATCTGTATGAAAATATGGGTAATAGTTTGACTGTAGCAGAGTAAAGTGTAATAAGTAAATGTGAAACCATTTTCCGGGACATATAGGTCTCATTATTGCGTTAGTTACAGGTTATTAAGAATTATCTGGCAACATCGTAGAGAGTTATTCTATTGATGGTAGTATATAATTTAATTTATACATATATATTATAACTAACAACATCATATAAATACGAAAATACATTAAATTATTTTTGTAAATTTTAACTTAACTTTAACGAAAATAAAATAATTCAAGAGTAGAGAGAAGTTGATTAATCAAATTAGCCACTATTATTTTCAATATACTACAAATGTAAACAAACAGTAAATGAAATAACAACCGATATAATTATATAATATGACAGATAAGATTCTTAAACCGTGACAGTATTAAAATTAAGAATATAAAACGAAATCTTGGTGTCATATAGTAAAGCCTCTCACCGAAAATGATGCGGTCGTCGGCAATGGCACGCATCCAGTCTGTCAGATTGGTCTTCGGCGGGAGTCGAAGGCGTAACCCCGCTTCTCACACTAACAACACCTGATGCTGACCACATCGTCCACCTTTTTACAATTATCCATCTGCAGCGCCATCTGAAAAGTTAAAATATTTTTTCTGCAATTAGTTGACATACAAATGGATACTTTAATCGAATGTTTGCATTTTAAAAACCAATCGAATGTTTGTATTATATTATATATATTCATATTAGTAATTATGTATTATCTATTAGACAACTTCATAGATTGTATTTTGGATATCATTTTTAATGCAGACATTTAATAAATATATAGTAAACAAAAAGCATTATATCTGATATGTCTTCTTACCGAAACAATGGTGTAAATCGCATCGTTAATTTGCGAGTTACCCAATTACGTTTTAATTATTATATAATATTTAAAATTTCAGTAAAATAAGATTTTGTACTACTCTCATGGTGCATACGATATATTATGTTTAGTGGGCAAATGTCAAATGATTAAAATTCATCTAATATTTTTTTTAAAACCCAAATTATTTTGTAGCCATAACCGTTTCGTTCAGCTGGAACTCAATCAAATTGTGTCATTCTGTATACAGTAAGGTATACCACATTACCTGTATAGTATCAGAATTTAAGAAATTAAACATTATTTTTCATACGATTATATGTTTGTAATCATAACATAACGGCATATTTGTATGAATAAGTAATATATACCGCTGTTAAAAATGGTTTTTGAAACGGACGAAATCTTTTTAAAAGGATTTTTCCAGCACATAGGATCAGCTGTCAACATAGCATCATTACTCAAGTATACAAGAATATGTTTTTTTAAAGATTTACGATCTATTAAATTGCTCCACTAATCCTGAATTTCGTGAAAAAATATTCATTATTTATGTACGAGATTTACTTATTTGTATTTAGTATTCGCGTGCATTCTTCTTACCAGTGTTTAAATAACATAGTGGTTATATATTCCTCGTGAAAAAACAATATCAATACTTTTAAAATGCGGCTAAATAAACGCATTTTTATATATCTTTGCGACTTCTACGCCAATGTACACATACGAATAAATAAATAGACTTCAAATAGAAAGCCATTTGAAATTTTTAAACTACTATTTTTATTTGTGATCCATGTTTTTTGCGACATTTTAATATTAATCGCGTACAATTAATGTATAGGTAGAGAAAATAAATGTTTATATATATAAATAGTGTGTGTAAAAGTTCAAAGAAAGTTCGCAGATTTTAAATGGCTTAGTAATTAAAATTGATTAATATCTGCAATTATTTTTTGATAATATAAATATGGATTAAATGCAAGTCTAAAAATGCATTAATATAACATATATTTAAAATTTCTATAAATGCATTCGCTATCTCGAATGAATATAAGTTAAGTAACAAGCCTGTTTGAATCTGGTCGACCACTTCACGGTTCGTTCGTAAAACAAAGATAAAATTCAATAAGAAAATATATTAGAGTAAATGATATCTAGGGACTGCTTCTCTTGGTAAAAATTCTCGCTCGGTAGCATTTTCATCATCGCCTTCATCTCAATCCTTATTGTCTTTTAAGATAGAAACCTTTAATGTTACTATTATTTGATTGTTTTTATTTTTAGGGTCATAGTGTGATCTGCTACAAGCGCCGTAGCCTCTAGTTTTTTCGTTACGAACATACATAATAGATAATGGCGTACGAACCAATTTTAGGGGGTTTCAATTCTATTATAACGATAAAAATAGTGTTACTACATATTCGTCATATTTACAAAAATAAATTTTGGTATAAATAATATGAAAATAGTATATAGGAATCAAAAGATTATTTATGATAGGTATTTGAAATATAGATCTAAATCAATTCCTTAAAGATTGATGAGAAAATACATGTATCGCTGACGCTTGTGATAAAGGGCTCAAGCCCGGTAGCTACAAATAAAAAACCAGATTTTAATACGCAGCTCTGGATTTTCAGTATATTAGGCAATCGTCTTAAAAATAATCCTTGTGAAAAACTACAAATCAACATAAGTCTTTGCGTTGTGGTAATCCATTTACTCTTCATTCGTAGCGGACACGATCAAAAAACATAAATACGTATAATTATATGTTTCTTGATTTAGACTTAAGTGTGCATTATACGACCTTTAACCAGCTAGTTGAGCTGTCTTATAAGTATTATATTGATTAAAACCAAAAAGTAAATTTTAACAAATTAAAAAAATTGCAAGACTTTCAAATCTGTAAAACGTTCTACGCCAGAGTGAAAATGGGATAGTAAATCATTTAAAAAGTAATAAAATAATAAAACATTAAAATAATACTTAGTGAAACAATGAGTCAATTTTTAAAAATTTAAATCACATACAGTTTGAAGTATGAATCAGCCTGGAGTCGAACCAGCTGCATATACGACTGAATTACAGTGTTCTGCGGATCAAAATATCAGTATTAGATATTAGTCGACTGGTTCGAGAGTTTTTATTCTAAAGTCAAAATAAAACAATTGACAAACAAGTATAATACGAATAGTTAGTGCATATATTAATTAAGTATACATTATATTATAAATACACATTTTAAATATTCTTTAATACAATTTTGAATTCACTGTTTCGTAATCAAATACCAGCTGTATATTGTTAAAATATTATAATCGCATTTTAAAATAATTAAAATTCTATATAACAGTAAAATATTAAGTTATTAAAAAATAACACCGCTTTAAAAATATCATGTACATTCTATTTTTAACTCTTATCCATAGTAATAAAATTTCATTGAACATACATGCATAAATATAATTAAATAAATAAAATAAACTTTTCTTAACTACTTAAATAATATCGTATATCTAAAAAAATATACACACATAAGACAAAATATTAAACATTACGGATCTAAATAGTAAGACAGTTATGTTTAAATATACATTTTTGTTATTTAGAATGTTTTGAAGCGATTTATTAATGGACGATACAGTTTTAATACAATATATAAAACTTTATGTATAGTTTAGCCAAATTAATTATTAATACGGCATGAAATTAGTAAATAACTGTCATAAATAAATACACGTATATTAAACAATTGTAAGTATGTTAATTATAGACAATAAGAGTATAAATAAAATACTATATTGAATAGTAATGTTTTGCGTGTGTTATCTTTCAGGGGCTTTAAATTGTAATTTTTATAAAACAATATTGAAAAAAATATATCAAACCTTTATATTAATTTTGCTGGACTCCCAGTGTTAACCGTAACAATCTTCTACATATATATAAAAAAAATCACATTTGATTAAAAAAGAAAAAAAAAACAATGTTTAAACCGTCTTGTTTATTTACTTTTTCATTACAATATTACGTATATATATTTTCTTTTAGTTTGTTCGCAAGAGATAGTCGCATGTGGAATGTGGTAGTTTGCGAAATTTTCCGCCAGGGCGTCGATTGTGAGACGCGGTCGCCGCGCTTTGCTAATATATCTTAAGACATGTTTTAAGTGTAAGTTGTGTTTTGAAAATTAGTTAACCGGGTAAAATGGTGCCTTTCGGGTCGTGTAGATGCGCGCACGGCGGCTGTTTTGGTTCGACTGAAACATCCTTTATGGTTTGGGTGCCGAATTCACTTCCCCATACTTGCGTAGACGTCAGGGGCAGATTGGAAGTGACGTGCGGACTCTGGCGGTGATTACACATTAGCGGAGCGCGATAATTATTGCGTTTCTCAACAGCATACATTTTCCACTCTTTTCTAATACGCCTATAATCATTAGCCATCGTTCTCTCGATGACATCTTATAGATATATAATTTTACTCATTATATCCTATGTCCGCTGCGAATGTGGAACATACTCCACAAGATAAAGAATCACAATGAACGTTTTTTTGCAAATATTAATTATCATATGTACATGACTTTATTTTAATATATAATATAGAGTATTCCTACCTCTGTAGCAGTGTACGCATTCGCGACTCATCTACAAAGTTGATAGCGATAAGATATAAACGGAAATTATACAATACATGTACAATAAGGATAGCTGGCTGTTGAATGTGTGAAATGCGATAGTACAATTTACTATTAATTTTAATTTTTTGTAAAATATTTTACAATCTGAAGGGCCAACAGATATAAATGTGCACGAATAAAATAATATTTGAATAAGCTTATATTATTTTTGAATATCAGCGTCAATATTTATAGCCATCAATATTATGGTTATGAAAATGATGAGTTGATGCTCATAATTTAAAATAAGTATATATCATTCTTCCCGGTTGAGTGGTTGGTAACGTGCGCTCCTAGCAATCCGGGGAATACGGGTTTGATTTCCCATCTGTCGGTTTTTAACAATAAAAAAATGCAAGACTGGATGTCCATTAGTTTGAGCAATTGTCTGATAAACAATTATCGTGAAAAATAATCTGTCAAGACGTCTTCACATTGCTGAGATTTATATAATCCACGTTAGAAGCAAACATGGTATAATATATATATCCGTTGGACGGGGAATTTAAAATTAAAATTAATTTAAATAATTCCAATAAAATAGGATATCATCATTATCACTTCTATGGGCATACATTTTTATTGAAGTATAAATGTTAAACAAATATCAACAGAAAAAAATGGTTTGCGTTGAAGGACTTATATTAATGCATTTCCCTCGTATTCTTTCAAATTAAATTTAAACTATTATATATACAATCTGATCATTTCTTTGTATGTAATCAGTTGTAACTAGTACCTAATTTGTTCACACGAAAGGTTGGACGTTATTCAAAGAACAATATAAACCTATGTCGGGATATTATGTTATGCTACCATACATTTTAAGCAAACACACCATATTTTTAATCATATTTAAGAGTTTTCAACAGTACGAAAATATAATACACTTATTATTTACGTATACGTCATTTCTACTTGATTTTGTAGTAAAAATTCTTAAGCTAAATTATTTGACATGAATTTGACAGTAAGTTGTATTTTACACCATATTTTAAAATAGCTGGGTAATAACATTAAGCTTCTAGTAACAATTTCTGTCTTAAACTTTGTACATTGATATTTATTAATTTTAATTGTTGTATTAACAATGCAAAAAAACTATTATTTTAATTGCACATTTACTTATTTATTAATGCGGCCCTGAAACACTATGAAATGAAGGGAAACAGGTTTCTTTCCGTCTTTTTTTAAAAATGGGTTTTCGTCTCCGTCGCTCGCGTTGAATTTTCACATAGTGACCTCTCTCTCGCCAGACGCAGTCACTCTTTCTCTGTGTGGTTGTAAATCGTATGGGAAAGTTTAATAGGGTGACCTTGCCGTGGAAAATCGGAAAATGCGGCACGGAAGTGATTTAGTCCTAACAAAATATATGCATTTATTTACTTATTAATATATATATTTTTAAATCTGTTTTTGTTATACTTATTTTGTAGGCAACTGCTTAATAAATGTCGCCTTGTTAGAAAAGTGTCTTAATATTATCGGTTCGAGTCTAGTAATTTGTATTTTTACCCGATTTTAATATATATTTGTTTTATGACATAAGAGTAGACGTTACTAATAAATTCAACGATTGTCTAACAACCGATTATCGTGAAAAATAATCGAATTACGCCATGTTAAGTTAGTATTCAAATATATAGACATTAACTTCATGTAAATTTTAATATAATAAATATACATAAAAATTTATTACACTTGAGTTTTTCGTAATTAATAATAATTCGCCATTCTTATAGAATAAAAAAAAGATTACTTCGTGTTATTAGAACTTCGGAATAAGTCTGACGACGACTAGATGTAAGAACGTAATTGATGAATACTAATTCTTTTCAAATGATGTTATGATTTTTTATTATTTTTTTTATAAATAAATATATTATAGTCAACATATATTTTAGCTAGTATAGATTATCTTTTTATATGAGAAACGTTCATGGTAGATGTCTGTCCCGAATGGTCTTTTAAAAATGGTCATAGTGGAATGAAGTTACGTTACACATGTGCGCGACAGAGAGTGAAAGTGTGGGTGAAAGTATATCTGTCCTTGTCGTGTGTTGTATCAATTTTATAATATAATATGAAAATACAGACATAAATGTATAGATAGGGGTCAATGCAGGGCATTTGTTGCAATAGAATCCCGGAAACACCCGGATTTTTTTTTTAAGAACTTTTATTTTTAAACGCATCATTGGTTCATTTTATTTTTAAAATTCGAACAATTTTACGTGTATATACGGCCACATTCATATAAACAACATGTGTATGTAAGGTTACATTCATATACACTTGGGTATCAAATAATGTTTTTAACGGAAAAATTTCCCGCCATAAAATGAATATTACACACATTTACAAAATTCAAATAGTGTCAGACTTAAAATTAGTTTGTATTAAATAGTTGAAAAATTGACATGTTTTATGGGTTAGATTAAATTAGATGCAATAAAAGTCTTGCAGTGGCTGAAGTGGTATGCGTGCGTTGTTTTTTTTATAGAATATCGAGAAGTTTTAAAGCTGCATACAATTGGTGATTTGTGTATTTAAATGCAGTTAATGGATTCCCAAAGAGTTCAATGGATTTACAGAGAATTAAAATATTACGTTGCTTACTAAAACTTGTGAAAAATCATTTTTATTATATATTTAGGTGTTCAGACGAGATATGATAAAATCATTGAATGTTCAAAAAATGCCTAAATATCAATGCTGTAACATTAAAATACAATAAATGCATCTAGTGACTAATATTAAATAATTTAAATATTTCAAAATACTTTTCAAAGATTGGTAAAAGTCATTATAAAATAATGTCAATATACGATATTAAGATTTAATAAAAATAATTACCGACTTTTTTTGACGTTTATTTTTTCCAACTTATACTAATTACTAAAAAAAAACCTTTGAGGATCTGAGATGTTTATATTATAAATGATTACATATAAAAATATGTTTTCAAAGAATTAATACAATGTTCTTTGTCACCATATGCATATTGTTTTTTTAGTCACATATTTTTATTATTTGCTGAAATAATAGTATCTTAAATATGGAATATTGTCCTGTTTTATTGTATTAATAATATTCTGACGAACTTTATGAATTTATTCAACCAATGTTTAAGTGAAGTGCAATAAAATAAGCTTTGTTATATTATTACGACCTAAAAACAAAGAAATCATCTATAGAAGTTAATACAACGCAAGTTGGTCTGAAATTGGTAATCTTAAAAAAACATTACCCCGTATTATCCCTCAGGACTTTGACCTCAGCAGCTATAGTACGATTTTGCACTCTAATAAAGGCTTCGTGTGTAGCCATGTATGCGTGAAAAAATCATTCATATGTGAGTGTGCGTGTTCGTATGAGCTCGCACGATAATGACAGCCGAATTTGTGACCCACTAGTCATTCCTCTCTCTCTCCCCATCTCCCTCTATCGCCCATTTCCCGTACAAAACTCCCTTTAGAGGGGCGCATTAAACCTCCCTCCGTCCCTCTCCCACACCCGGCAGCCGTTTTTAGAGTCCTAATTTTTGGGGAATTTGGGGTAACTTCGTAAATATACCATAAAAAATGATTTTGCACAAAAATATGCCGTATTTTACTTTAAGCTAACGGTCAGTATTGCTTAATCAAAAAAATACACCTACGCCTTTTTCAAAATTATCATTATTTTTTTTAGGATGCCTTATAATAAGCTTTAGTAAAATTGTATCTAAGGACCGGTCTCCTGAAAAATATTTATGTCGCTTATGTCGGTTCGTACATTCCTTCCGGCACTAGTTTTTCATCTTATATTTTTATGATTTTTTCACATATGATGGAAATGAAACAAAACTCTTTCATATTTCGTGCAAATTCAGTCTTTGAGTTGTTTGTTTTTGTACGCGCAAGAAAGTCCAATATTGCTTGGCATGTTTTGTGGTTTTGAAGTTTGCACAAAATAATTTTAGCTGAAAAATGAAATATCTTTTGGGCAGCCAGAGTAGATGACGAATTTAGTTCCGAATTGGTCTTCTACTGTTGTGCCTTGGACAGGGTTGCCACAGCCCATTGTAGGGTTGAATTATTTAAACTTTATTTTTAACTATGCAAATATTATATGATTGAATTAACATCAATTTTTATTGTTAAATTAAACATGGCTATTGTAAATCAAGTCTACAGTTCCACATTCATTTTATTATTCAAAAAAATAACTAATAGTTTTTAATTAATCATTTTAATACAAAATAAATGCGTGGATACATTTTTTTTCAATGGCTAAGTGACAATAGTTTTTCCAGGCTATAACTTAATATTTAATTTATACAAAAAGATTTTTTATCGTTTAACTCTACGACTGCTACGCAACGCAATATCGTTGTTTGTGATAACAGCGAGGAACGTCAATACGGTTTTTCAAAATATACGACTATATTTTTTTTAAATATGTACAATAATTAAGAAAGGTGCTTTGTTTAGTATGTCGGAAAATAACTTAAAATTATTATCAAAAATAATTATAAATGGAACGATTTTGAGAAATTTCGTAAAAGCTAAAGAGGTTAAGTGCAATAAGTTATAAACTGACTATTATAAATATGATATGATCTCTTTTAGTTTTGATTAGTCGAAAAAATTGTTCTTAGCAATTAATCAACAGGTATTATTGTATGAACAGAGCAACTATAATCGCCAAAATACGGCATGGTAATCTTCTTTGCAAAGAATACAAATGTATATTCATTACTTCAATATTTTTTTACAATTCTATGTAATTTTGTGTTTTTTTAGTTTATTAACTTCAAAATATTTAACTTTCAGTAAGATATTTTTCCTTTCCTATTGCTAAGTATCGAAAAAATACCTGAAAAGTACACAAATACAAACACTTTTGTGGACATATTCAAAGAAAAATGTCGCACAAATTAGTTTAAAGAAAAATGAATACTTGCATAGTTGTCGTATCATTCAATGACCGTTTTAAAAGTATGTTTTTATTTAAAATATCTATTTATATCCATAATTTAATCATTAAGTGACGTCGTGTAAGCCTTGAAGGTCAAGATACTGAGCGTATTTTTGAAAAGTGAGTTAAGTGACTGGCGTAATCAGTTTGTTAAGATCAGTTTTCACGATTCATATAATAAATACACTTTTGGAACAGAAAAAAATATTTTTACGTACATGTATGGAAATAAATAATAGCATGCTAGTAGTATTTGAAGCGAAATCATCAATTCAGTAATTGAAATATATAGAGAGAAAATAAATTTATATATTTATATGACGACGTAAATTATGTCGAATTCGAGATGTGTCGAATTCAACAATGCCACTACAGAGATTGTAAATCAATACAATGTACGGTACACGTATAGTGTTGATA
This sequence comes from Rhyacophila evoluta, assembly GCA_022683975.1. NCBI lineage: Eukaryota > Metazoa > Arthropoda > Insecta > Trichoptera > Rhyacophilidae > Rhyacophila > Rhyacophila evoluta. The sequence continues at coordinate 18,138 of JAGVSQ010004006.1, forward strand.
TACACGCAGGGGCTTGTATCCTACCGTAATAACATCATACGACATACAATACAATCCTACAACAACAAAACATATAGCACACAAAAACATTAATCATTACGCATTTTTTCTAAATATTTTAATACTATTGTATAACAGTAAAACTTGGACAAGTAAATTCTACGACATATATCTAATCTATAATTTCATACATCAACTTCATGCGAATGGCAGAAGAAGTCCTAATTTAATTTTTTCATATGTATACCAAGTAAAAAGCTTGCGGATGCCTTTGGAAAATGACAATTTATAGTGTTGGGTGTACTTCTTTCAGTTAAGCTAAAATAATTTCTGGCTATTCAGCACTAACACTTTGGCGATATATATATACAAATCGATTTAACAGTAATGAATTATTTTGCTTATAGATTTTAGCTGTTCTCGTAGCATTATTTCATGACCATTTTTTTTTTGAGGCAAAAAAAATATATATGCATCTCTACTATATACATATTACATATAGCCTATTCATTTTTAACAATGATTGCTTTTATCAAACAATCGCTCGACTAATTGAGCTTTTTTGCGTAATGTAAATACATAGATATTCATAAAACCAAGACTTGTCTTAAAAGACAACTACTTTTAAATAATTAATTGTATACCGTTAATCAATCTATTACGTATACATTTTTTAAACATTAAATTGACAAATTGATTTTCATATAACTGCTGAACATGAACCCGCAATCTCTGATGCTGATAAATTCATACACACCCACTCGGTCATAAACCTACGATATTGGTCGATTACGGTTTCAAGTCTCTCTAGCTATTTTATGTTATTTTTTCAATACGTGTGCCAGGATTTGCGCAATGTATAATAAGCTTCGGTAAATGGCTATCATCCAATCTTCTTTAAATTTCACCAAATCTTAAAATAAATATTTTTTTCATTTCTAGGTCCTAATACTTTTTTTTTGGTCTCGATAAAAAGTATGACAAATTCAATATACGATATCTAGGATGCGGCCCAACACTATATAGGCTGAATGACAGCGTGTATTATATTTATTATTAT
>JAGVSQ010004007.1:0-20291 GCA_022683975.1 Rhyacophila evoluta
CGCGGTTTCTCTTGGAACGTATCTACCGCGTAAACCGAGGGATGAGTGTATATATATCTGGATTGAAGAAATATCCAGTCTTATTTGTATATAATTTTATCAGATTATGTAAACAGAGTGTTGCCTGGATATCATATTCACTGATAATTTTATAAATCAGCATGAATAGTCACAATCAGTCAATACCAAACGATAACATATAAATTACTTTAAAAATATCCGCTTTTTATAATGAAACTTTGTCTTTTTGTATCAATGCTGATAATTATACAGTATATTTGTTCATCTGAATGCTTGATTTATCAGAATATATATAATAAATGCATAATGAATCACACTTATAAACATGGCAGAAAGAAAAAGAAAAAAAAGGTATCGGTTTGTCAGAAAATATGTTTTTTTTTATCCTTTACTTAATATTATTCGACGTTTATTGGTATCAAATGTTATAAGTTTCATATTGATAGCAAAAATCACCTTTCCTGTATATATATTGTGTTTTATTAATATCTAAAATTAGATCATAAATAAAATCTTTCCTGGTATTTTTTAATACATTCAAATTAGTAAAATTATACTTTGGCGCTGATAAAACTTTGATATCTTATATTCAAAATCAATAAACAAACTTATTTCAAAGAAAAATAAATAATTTTGAAAGTTGAAAATGTATACGAAATCTTAATAAGAAGAGGCCTGTTTTACGTCACACAAATCTAGTTAGGCAAATAAAGTACAAGACCACTGATAAAGTAAATTTGAGATTCGGTGTTCTTGCACAGGGAAGCTTTCGTTTATTTTGTTTCAGTGGAAACTTAAAAGTAGATTAAAAAGGTTTTTCTAGCAATCTTTATATGTTTTAGTTAAAATAGTTCTCATTTAAAAAACAAATTTACGGTGAATAACTTATCCAAGCTCATCTAATTACCACAGCATTATTTTGAATATGAAATAATTCAATTCACGCTATATTCACAATATGAATTTTTTGACATTTTTACATGAAAAATGTTATATTTTAATTTGCCAATTCATTAAACATTCAGTGTATAACTTTAAATTTTAAAAAATTATCAGCTGTAAAATTTCAGCAAGCACTAGCACCAAAGCTACCACTTATTTACTTACCACCTAAAAAAGAAGACTCATCATAATTTATCGTTAAAAAGCAAAATGATTTTTAAACAATCCTCAGGTAGCTGAACATGTGATTTTAAGTGTATAATGACGCAGGTTAAATCTTACAACTATAAAACTCTTTGAAGAATGAGTTACTACCGATTCACGTGAAATTTTAATATATATTAAGCCCTAAATCTAATGCAATATTTTACCACTTGAAATCTATTTTTAAAAATAGATTTCAAATATAAATATCTACAATTTTAATTAAATTTTAAATAACATAAAGGATGTGTTTAATAGATATCAAAAAATAAAACGTTATTTAAATCTTTTTTTAAATATAGAATCTTCAGATAGTTTTTGGGTAGGATCAGTTTTATTAATATTTCTAAATATTTACAAATTTCATTTTACATACATACACACTTTCAAAATTTTATGTTAAGCCGGTTGAAAAATCTGTAAATAATAATAATTTCTGAAATAGATTGTTTAAACAGTGACTCTCTGAAAACCTTAAATATCATTATTTGATACCATTTTATATTCAAAATAAAATTATACAAAAAGGGAACTTATCTGGCAATATGTATATTATCCAAACATATTATACTATATAACGTACACAAGTATTAGAAAAACCTGGCTTTACGGCGCTCAATTTTGCTTCTGTTTACTCTATGTTGTTAAGATAAGAAAATTTGTCCAAAACACATGTTTTTCATCGACATCATATTGCCTTAGTTTTCATGAATATATTTAAAAATTTGCAGCAGCAAATTTTAAATTCCATTTTTTTTTCTCGAGCTGCAAATACAACCCGGTTCAAAATACTCCGGTAGTTATTTAAGTGGTAAATGATTTACTTATCATCAAAAAATAGTGCAAGAGCACAGTAATAAGTGAATGATATTTTTAAATGGACAGAATACAGTGTTGTAAAGTAAATTAAATATGCCAATAACTGCATTATGAACAACTAACAAACTCGATCAAAGATAATATCTCTTGTGCCTATTTTAGTATTGATGATAGAAGGCACTACTAAACTAAAAAATAAAATAGAATCAGTCGAACAAATGATTCGACTAAATTAATCGACTAAAGCTATCTATCCACACACTTAGGCGCTAAATTACTTCTTACTCGACTAAAATACTAGCCTAAACCAGACCTACAAACCTTATTGAATGACAGTGTGATACATACATGAATATTCATTTTAAATGAAAAAAAAATAATTTATAGTTTTTAAATGTTATTTGATGTAAACTTTTTGGAACAGTAAATTTGGTTAGTTTAAAAAAAGGTTAGAATAGAATAGAATAGAATAGAATTCACCAAAAAGAAGTATTAATTATATTTCTTATATTAATCCTTTAATACAACAATACTTTTTTCTATCCGCAGAGTGCCCACCTGCAGCAGATGGTATGGAAAGGTTCGCTTGTCCAACTCCTGACCGCCAGGGTCGCTACAGATGCATTGATGATCACGTCTTGTGTGATGGCTTCATTGACTGCCCAGCGGGGGAAGACGAAGATAGACAGGCGTGTATGTTTTACAAGACGGTAAGAATATTACTAATCGTTAAAAATATTCTAAATGACAGAATATATTATTTGGTGTTGTTATATTGATTATTCAATGACAATTATGAATTCTATATAATAAATGATAAAATCTAGATTTTTTTAATCATTTAGGTAAATATTACAAGCGCGAAAATGTTTTGCTTAAAATAAATATATGATTTTCTGATTTTTCATTATTATAATTCGTTAATACTTTCAACATCTGCTTTTATGACAATGACAGACGTAACTTAAATACATATATTTTAAATTTTTTTCCAGTTTCTTAAAATTCACTTGAATTTGGATTTTTCTAAATTTCTTCGTGGTAAAAAAATAATCGTTGCGAAACGTAAACCAATATTTGCATTATTTAAAACAATAAAATTTCTTTTGAAATTTTTGGATTATTAAATTAAGCATTTCTCAGAATTCTCCCCAAAGCACTTGAAAACTCCTATTTTCTTTTTCTTTTCCACACTTTACTAAAACCTCTTTTGTGGACATATCGAATAAAATCTCTTAACTCATTATTTATACTTCCATTTCGTGACTATTAAAATTGAATTATTCCAAACATTTCTAACAATAACACTAAAAGTATTTTAGTAAAATAAACACTCTCATTAATATCAGTGATTGTGCTTAAATTGTTAAATATTTTACTCTCATATATATTTTAAAATTCATAAATGCTTCGTTTCCATTCATTTTTTTATTATTATCAAAATTGTACCTCTTAATAAAAAAAATCTATAATTAATGATAATAGCATATAAATATATGAGCTATATAATGTGATAAGCAATAAGCGTTATTTTCTATTAAAATATTTACAGACATAATTATATTATAAATATTAGTATTCGTAGCACTGACTAAAAATTTTTATTTTCAAGATTTACTAAAACTGGTTATCAAATTGAATAATTTGTTTCTAAAAAATAGAAATAAATTTACATTTCAAAAATCAAAACCAAATATTACAACTTAATCCGAAATTAAAATTTTAAGCAATAAAACACTTTATGTATAAAAATTTCATTTAATAATGGTATTTTCCGATGAATTCAACTATTATTTACAGTTTGATGGTAAAAGTAGCTTTAATGCTTTATAAAATTTATTTTAATTTTGGTGTTAGTTTTGATTTGATTCCCGTTATTCTATTAACACGCACATTTTAAAATTAAGCAACGCAAATAATACTCATCAATTATTTACATTTATTTTTCTTTCAGACAAAAGCTCATCTAGATGTCCTCGCCGACGCACTCCTGCGGTGGGCAAGAGGACGTTAATTATAAGCCTAAGCTAAACACACCACCTGAAACTACCCCTGAAAAGAAGACGTCATAACACTTGTAATCTTTTATATATTACCCACATTCCAAATAAATTACAAAATGAATATTTTCATGTTGATAATTATTGCCACAATCAAACTGTTGTATTTTTAATATTAGTCATAAACTTACTTATTATATAATATATTTATTAAAGCTCACAAATGATTTAAATAAATTTTATTTCCATAAAATTATCAATGATTATTTTATTTACTTAAAATTCTGCTACATGTTTAAGCTGCGATCAGTTTCTTGAATTGAACTTTCAAGTTTAATTATTAAATAATTTTCATATGAAGTATTTTTTCTTTAAAAAAATTATGGAATATTTTGCTTTTTGTTGTATGAAATCTACAATTTTTTTTTTCAAATATCAATTTCTCTCAACGATGAATTAATTTATCGGCAGATATTATTCAAATTTGGATTTGTAATCTGGTTTAAGAGACTTTTTTTTTTCTTGTTGCAAACTTCCAGTTAATTTTATGTTAGCTTAAAAATATGCAGAAAGACTGAACTGCTTTTTAACCATTTATAAAAGTTATTCAAATGTTTAAAAATTCAAGAAAATTATAGGATTTTCTTAAGGTTTTCTTATGTTATATTTCTGTGCTGTAAGCTCTCATACTTATATATTAATATTTATTATCAGTAAGAGTTGAAATTACCTTCTAAGAAAAGAATTGAATCAAATATTAACGACATTGGCCTAATTTGTTCATAATAATCTTTAATTCAACATATCGCTTTATAAGAAAAAAAGTCAAAAAATTTCATAATAAGAATAATTTATTATGAATAGCTTTTTCTTAAAAAAATAAATCGTGAGCTGTTATAAATTTTCTTAGCAAACTTTTTATTTCATTGTACTATATATTTTTTATAGTAATACAGAGTATTCCATGGTAATATATTACATTTTCTAATATTTATTTTCCTATTATAAAATAATCTTGTGTCTGAGCTAAACCAAATGAAAATTAAATAATTATAATGAGAAGTATGTGGTCTAGATTGAAGACCAGTCGGGAAAGCATGGCCCTAGTGATACGAACTATCTCAGAAAAAGGCAGCTATAGTCAAATAAATTATCGTATTGATGAACGTATATGTTAAAAAATAGATATTAAGAACATAGGTCCATAGCATAATTTGAGATTTGTCTGCAACTAACTGCAATTTGCAGAACTATCTATTTTATATAGCCGTACTCAACACAAACAGAACAAAGTAAACCTCAATATATTGTTGATAGCGGATTTTGGTGAGTTCATTCAGATTGCAATAGCATAATGAAAGACTATTCTTATTATTACCATTTTTATTGAGGGATTTTTTAAATATTCAAAAAAATATTATTAAAAAAATTTATATCCTTAATATTTTTTGTGCGTTAAATGTTGTTTTCTTCTAATTGACAGATTAAAAATGAACTTAAATATTTTTTTAAGAATATCTCTTTTTCAACTTCATTAGATGTATTTTACCATGAAAGTATTTCACAAAATAAGATATTTTCAAAGTTTTTTTATTGAATTTAATATTTAAAATAGAGCCTCAGTAACAAATGAAATATCAATTTATGAAATATGCGTTAATATTAATCGCCTCTTATTTGTGAAGGAGTGCTATTTCATATTGTTTTTTTTTTATTAAAAATCTTAGGTTTATTAAATATTATAACGTTTCTTACAGAATATTTTATTCTAATACTATATTATTAATATTATTGTATGTTAAAATATTGTAAATGATCACACTCATTAAATCAATCACTCTCATTTCATTTTTGAGAAAATACCATAATGTACATAAATTTATTTTAATTGTATTAATTACACCAAAATAAAATCATACAAATTGGAGTCTGATAAACTGGTTATTCAGATCAAATATAATTCCTTTTGTAAATTTTCCTGTATCTTTAAGAGTAATTATTAATATTTTCTAATTGTTTTTAGTTTAAAGTCTGTTGTGTTATTGAAAATATAATATAAGATACCCCTTTCTAGTGTATATAAATTCTGTAACTAACTAAAAATACTATTTTAATCGGTTTATCAAACATCCATTGTTAAAAACACTTCTCATAAAAAGCAGATAGTATTTTTTTGTAGTTTTTTCACATGGCTATCTACGTTGGAATAAATATAATGTAAGTGTAGATGATATGTAAATAAATATTATACCATATAATTTAATTTACGATTGTGATAAACTTATTTTTTAATTTTATTTAATTTTTTGAAGTATTTTTAATATCAATGAAAAAACAATAGAGCCTTGTTTTACTCGCATTTATAACACATTTATTTACATGCAAAAATATATTATATTCTAATTATATTTCATAACTATTACAGAAATCATTCACATTTTTAAGTAAACTGTTGTTTTCTCTTTTTAATTTGTTGAAATTAAAAACCTTTTTGAAAATTAAAATCAAAAATTACAAATTTTATTATATTACTGGATTTTATAAAAAATGTAAAATTGTTCAATTAGATAAATGTATATGTAGTGTCTGTATTGACGATGACTCTTCTTATGACTATGTTAAGAGAAATAAATCCTTGGCATAATATTTATTCTATTCTGTGTTGATTTTATGGTAAATTTTAGAATATCATTCTCAATTTTACCAGTCTTTTAACAATACAATAATTATAATTGTCAAAGCGATTGATTCTAAAAATATATTTTATAATCACAAATCTTATTAATTTTATAAAATTCATTTTAATCAAACAATTATATTTTATTTTTTAAACACCAATGTATATCGTTTTATATTTTGAAATGTCATAGTGTCAAATTGGAACACACTTATTGATAAACTTACTTAATATTTTATTTAAATATTAGTTATTCTGTGTAAAACATTAAACGTATAAGGTCAGTGTTCAATATAAAGTTAATTCATAAATCCAAGAAGAAATCTTTGGTTTCCAATATACAATTTGATGGCAATAATATTGTCATATCAATACTTTCTAATTAATATTATAATTAAATCAAATAATTATGAAAAAAATGGCACCGCATCATTTCAATTTTATAATAACTTATTTCAAAAAATAAAACATTTTTATTGACAGATTTACATTCAGCTTAGTTATTTTTTTTTACCAAAATTAATAAAACTGTGGACTTTACACGGATCTCAGTCTGGTGAGAGTTAATCAAATGACTTTTCATCTATTTAGTGGAAACGTTACACAAAGTATGAATCCAATTCATTTTATATTGAAAAAATTCTTGGATTCGTTCAAATAAAATTTATTTCTGTATTTCAAATTCAATTATTTTTTATTACATTACAATTTTCTTAAATTTAATGAAACAAACACGTGTATTACGATACATAAAACAGATTATCCGTCACTGTTTCAGATATTTCAGAAGTTGAATTTAATATTGATGGAGTTTATAATGAATCGTGTTTTATTTATATAAAACATTTATTTTTTGAAAGATAATCACTTTAAAATATAAACTTAATACTGAGCGCTAATCAATTAAGTGTTGTGTAAGAATAACGCAGTAAATTCATTATCACGTAAAGCCACTTGTCAAATGAAACCTCAGTACGTCTTCCAACTCCAAGGGTGGCAATGAGTTAATTTCTAGACACTTCAACACTTGGGGGATAAAATGAAATAGGTCCTCGAGGTTCCCTCTTCCATGATTAAATACGCCCTGCTGTGGCGTATAATGAAACCATTCAAACAAAATAAACTGGCCTACTGGCATGAAACGGGAAAGCTTATTATTTCACGCCATTTTTCATATTTTCTTTCATAAACAATAATCACATCGAAGGCACTACTTACACGGTTACGTATAACCACACAAAGCCTTTATATTTTTTTAAGTTAGACTAGTGTGGTTTTGTAATATTGTTTTATGAGTAGCAACCATAAACTATTATCTTATCCGTAATGTAATTTTTATTTTACACTATATAAATTACAAGATTTTATATAAAAATATCATATGAATATAAATACGCTGATTTATTTTTTCAATGCCACTGTATTAAATTAGGATGATTTGAATAAATAGTATGGTTTAAAAAACGGTACGGCTCAAGCGTATAAAGATATTACACCTTCTTATTAAATTCAATTTAATTAAACACGTATAATTTTCTATTTTTATACCAACATATAATTACGCTGTTTGTTATATATCACTTACTTCTTTCAACCTAAAACTATACAGAATCGCAATTCTAAATTCGTTATTCTTTGTATACCTCAATAAAATACGCGATAAAAATGGCATTAAAGTTCAAACACACGTTGTCTGTCGGTAGATGACGCATTTTTCGTAGAAAAAATGAAAAAGCTTGTGTAATTACATATAGTACATTATTATTAGTTGAGTGAATTTTCCTTGGAGAGTTTGGTGATGGTCATTGTTAGACAGGCCAAAAATAATTCTGAGAATTATGAATTACTAGCAGAAACTCTACGCGTGCACAAATATGTTCAACACGAAACAAACCTTCTCTGTACTAATAATTTTTCTACGTCTACGTGATAACACTATGTAATTTAACGTTCTGAATTGCTATTTCTTTATCCAATATATTACCTAATTATTAATACTACTCTACAATGAAAATATATATATTTTTAAATCTCGAATGTATTACTCATCTTTTGTTTGAAAACAATACATTATAATATTTACGTTAATGTATTTATATTGTTACAAACGTGATTTTTTCAATCGCATGTGAATCATTCATAAACTGAAAATTGTGGATTTAAATACCACAACTGCATAAAAACCTACGTGTACTCAAACGAGAGACGTGATTTAAGTGGGTGTAGCATATAAAGGGTCTCTCGCAAAAAACATTCATCAAAATATTTTAATGCTTAAAAAAAAAACTTTTCTAATTAACTTGTATTTGATTAAATGCTTTTGAAGCACAGAAATTCTAACTTAATAATAAGCGATGCTAACATTTTGCAAAGTATTATGATATAAATGATGTTTATTTGTTTATTCCAGTTTGTATTTTGCGGTCAAATGTATAAAATACGTGAACGATTATTAATGAGGAGAATTTTTAAATTCACGTTATTATTTGTATAAAAAAATGTTTTTCCTTCACAAAAACTCTTTAAAATTAAGCATAGTTCTAAGAACAAAAATTCAATATCACTTTAATTATTTTAGAATAGAAAAAATATTGCATGTTACATGAAAAAATATTAAGCACACGATGTATTTTTGCTGCACATTTTACGAATACAAAAAAAAAAAATTGAGAAAAAAACATACAAAAAAATAGATCGTGAGCATTGAAAGAAATTTCAAAAAATTAATCGTTGTTAAAGTTTTAAATGAATATTTTTAAAATATTTATTTACTAAAGAATTTAGTAAAATGAATGAACGCTCAGATGGATTATTATGGTAAATATTTTAGATATAGTTTGTAAAACGTAATCTAAAATTGTATTAGATACAAAATATATGTCTATTTATTAGTAAATTTATTAAAATACAATATATTAATCTATTTATTATCTATGTTAAATATTTAAGCATAAATTACTAAAAAAGTAGCTATTTTCATACGAGTATATTTCTTAGAAGGAAAGACATTTATATAATGTAATTACGTGATTAATTAAGAGAAGGTAGTTTATAAAAATACTGTTGGGATGTATAACTAAAAATATGGAAATTGAATTGTATTATAGACGGATTTGATGCGCTGTATTTCAAGATCATTTCAGGAGGCTGGACCTTGCAATTGTCTCTCCAATTTATATATAACAAAATTTAATTAATTTAATTAAAATAATTAAGCAAATGCTTTTGTTTGAAGACTAAATAATGTTGTCACTTTTTACTACATCAAAACATAAACATAAAAAATCTCCAATTGAATTTTGAAATCATTTTTTTTAGAATAGGTTTGTTCTTTTTTTATTATTTAAATTATTCAAAATGCTACAATTTCCGATGATAAACGATGGATATCAAAATAAATTAGATAGTCTCGCTTAAAGGATAGACGTGTTACATTTAATACTTGATGGATTAATAACATAAAACGGATAGTTGTACTAACTTTGTTTTATGTGATACGACGTATCTAACTTATATCAGAATTCTCTGACATATAAAGGTGACGTAACTATATTGAAAAACTAACTTTCGTAATAGAAATGGACGTTATGTTTCTTGCCCCTTAGAGAATCATGTTTCAAAATTCTCTATTCTAATCCATTTACACTACATCCAATATTGGATTATTGATGACATATAAAAAATAAAAACAATACTTATAAAAACAATTGTGTCGGAATATTTGAATTTTCGAAATCGTCGTAATATTAAATGTTGAAAAGATCCGTCAAAACATGCCATCATTTTTGTTAATTGTAACGAATTTTTAGTAATGTAATAACATTTACTATACTCAAAGACTTTTTCCGCAACTTTTTAAGCAACAACATTAAAAACGTAACAGGTCACCTATCATAAATTACCAGCCTATTTTGTCTGTTTTTATTTCCACGCGGTCAATATTTTTTTGTTAAAGCTATTGTTTATGGTCAGATAGATAAAATCCCGCGTAAGGGCGCGGGTGATGACGTCGCGCCAATTATTAAATAGTGCGATGACGTCATCCTGAGCCACCGTACGCCCTCTCTCGCGATTTTGTTCAAATAATATTGGTGTTTACTCAAAACCACACCCAAATAGCTATCGACCAGTGGCGAGCAATGACTTCTGAAACAAGACATACTGCCTGAAAAATAAGCAACTAATGTATGCAATGAATAACGGCTTGAATTCTAATTCTGTGTATTTTAATAAACGGCTTTAGTCGAGTAGAGAGTAGTTTAATACTTAAACGTCAGGACAAAATTGGTCGAGTATAATACCAAATAACAACAGTTGGTGATAAGTAAATCACTCGCCATACTAGCATTATCTGAACAGCCTCAAAATGCAATCAAATTCGATCGATCAATCATACAATTAGTATAATAGTTTAGAGTTTTGTGCTCACACGCCACTTTTTCAGCATTATTCTATTCCAAATATACATAATTTTATTTTTCTACGACTTTCCTAAAACGAACTATATTTTAATAACACAGTATAATAAATAAACGACGGTAAAACTATAAGCGTGGTATTTTTAGATCTTAGAGAATGCACCACATGCGTGTGAGCGCCACTGCTATAGACACCCAGGGCGGAATACCAACTCACTTTCTGCGACTTCAAATTTTGAAACACGAACAAAAGCTTATTTTAAAATCAACAACATTACAAAAGTATATTTAAAAATTCATATAGTACCATTTCAACAGTACGCACTGTTTAATTAATGAAAGACATTGGATGAAATAAATCAATATTTATTCAATCGATCTCTACCAAGTCAAGTTAAGTTAATCAGCAGTCAACTGTTTGATCTTGCAAATCTTTTCGTTGTTTTTAAGTCAATATGTCTAAAACTCGTGTACACTTGGAAAAGTAAATGGTTGGTTAAACTTTGTAATGTAAGAAAGTAAAATCTACTGCAAACTACAGTGACGTGTACTTATTATCTCAACGTAACCGAGACACAAAACTTTCTGGACTTTTTTTTGCCTAAATTTAAAGATCTAAATCTCGGAATACTTGATGTTTAGTTCGATGATATAGTTTATTTTAAATATATTCGATCGAAAGCATAAAAATGAATTGCAGAGAATCTTGCACTGTTCATTGGAATGTGTCTGGAAAAACAAAACGCATCGAATTTTGTATGAAAAGTATTTAAACTGATATGCAAACTGGAATAATAAAATAAATAAAAATATATTATTTAATATTCATTCGGTTATTATAATATTTAAAAAAAAATACGAAATGACTAATTTAATTTTATGTCAGAAATTTAATAAAAAATAATTTTGATCTATTTTTAAGTACTATATGTCGTTATCACATGTGATTGAAAAAGCTCGTTTTTCACTGAATTATTGTCGATGAGATTTAAAACGTCAATATAAATATGAAAAAAAAAACTGAAATCCATTCATCATTTTAATGCGATAAAGCTTATACGTGTCAACAGACATTGGTACGCAATATTTTAATAAACGTTACGTAATACATTCGAATTACATTTTTACAATATTATCCGTTTCACCTTTGAAAGAATCGTTACTAGATGTGTTCATAACATATGAAATAAAAAAATTATATCACATTTTCAATATGGTAAAATCGGCTTTATTTCTTTCGCCGTATTCACTTCATAAATGAAGCATATGGCTGCCACATAGCATCTTCAGGAATTATTATTACCTAAATAATGGTTAAATAAATATACTTAATATTATTACATACATTACTAAGTTTTATGCAAATTCAATCTCCACTGTTTATGGTTTGTAACTTAAATAACAATCGATAGTACTAATGAGTCTATAATAAAGCATTTTTAATTTAAAAAAGTGAAAAATAAAAAGTGTATATTTTTTTGTTCGTTTGTTTATAAATATTTATATATTTGTTCTATAAAGTCACAATAATATATCCGAAATGTTTTAAGTTTGATTTAATTGCGTGACTGCTGTTAAAAATCTTTAAAATATATAAATAATAAATATCTATTTGTTGATACGTAAATTATAAACGTAACAAACATCTATTTTTTTTTTCAATTTAATCGTACATACGTATATACACAGTAACTATGACTACCAAAAAATAATCATTAATATGAATGGTATTTTTTTAAATGCAAAAACTAAAAACATTGTTCATTTTTATAAATTCTTAACTTTTAGAAGTATTTTATGTGGCTTAATTGTTAGTAAAATTGTTTTTTGAAATAAATATAGACTGACTCGTTATTTTCATTAAAATATTTTAAAGTTTAAAATGCTCAAGTCGAATTTGTACTAATCTGTTCGGTGTTCAGTTATTCTAATGAATCTTTCAGCTATAAATTTATTTGCGTAAATATTGCACAAGTGGCCCAATCAAATGTTCTGTACTATATAAAGCCAATTTGTTTAAAGTTTAATCAAAATGTGAAGCGGTATTATTATTTATATTAAAGCGTATTGTGTCTCTCTGTAATGAATATTCATTGACCATTATAAAATTATTCAAATGTAGATGTTACTATGGGCTATATCGGTTTTGCTGGTTTTATTCGAAACTTATTAATTATATTCAATGGAGTTATAATATTTTGTTTTAATTTTCAGTTAACAGAAAAACGATAAACAAACTGCCATTCAGTTTATTTATAGCATCGATTAATAATTTATTCATATGATATTTTTACATAAAAAGAATTCACTTAATTTACGAATATGCACTTTTAATTTACTAAAAAAATCAATTTACTTTAAAATTAGGAAAAAATTCAAATGACGGAAATCGCAATATGTTATATAAGCTTTGACACTTAACGTAACATTTATTTGAAAATTAATACAATATATTAGCCATATAATATTTTTAAATACAAAACTTTTTTGTCCAATAATTTTTTATTTGAACTTGTTTTCAATAACTAAAAACTATCTCTCTGAAAATGGTACATGTCTCTAAACTTTTAAATATTTCTTAAGTTCTATTGTATGTTATTAGTATGGTATCGGTGATACTACAACACGTATTTCACCATATTGCCAGCATGCAATCATGGTTCATGGTTTGTATATTCACCATGAGTGTTATTCAAGTCCAAAGAAAGATAATTTGCGAGGCTTGAGCTTTCTTCGAAGTCTTTAAAACCTCGATGTACTTCCTGTGCAGACAACCAGTTATTATCCGATGTGGCTTAGTATTCATTTGAGACTTGTTTTATATTTCTTCACGATAGTGTTAACGTGTAAAAAACAGCATATTTAACGTCAATAAAAATAATATGATAAGTAATTATTTCAACTTCAAATTTTTACTGTAATAAATTTACTTTTATTACGTGAAACATGAAAATTTTGTAACATGAATATATATCTTCACACGATTATCGACAAAATATAAATCACTCAATACCGTTTATATTTTCCATAGCAAGTCAACCATAGTATTGTGTTTTTGACAGATTTTCCGATACTTATTTCTAGCAAACAAAAATAAAGAATACAACAGCCACCCACATGCGTAATGAACATCACACACGTGTCAGTTTTTTTCAAATTCACTCATTTTTACGTTCGTTAAAAATGTCAATTTTCCCAAAGAAAGATAGAATTTAAATTGTCATCGAATAAATTGTCATTGAAATAATCAACGATATAAATAATATAAATATACTAGATTCAAAATTATGTTTAAAGAACTATATGAGGAGCATGGTTCTTATGAATAACTATGGTGTCAGATAATATTTTAGATGCATTAAAAAGATACTATGTCAAGGAAATCGGGAAAAAAAGATAATTTGGTATTTGTCCTAGATTGTTTTATGATGTATACTGCAAATGAAAATTTAAGGCAATACGATGCGTTACTATTTTTTAAACGTTATTTTAAATGGCAATCACTCTTTTATCTTTAAGTGCTTCTGTCAATAAAAATCCAATATTTTTTCGAAAAGGTTTTTTTTTTTAATTTTAAATCAGTGGTAATATTATAATGAAACCAATCATCAGATAATAAATACGTGAAGTTTTTTAATACTTTTTCAAATTTTCTGTCAATTAATTATGACTACGTTATTTTAAGTTTGCTTTATTTATAAGATATTTGTATTTTGTAAAATTTGCAATCGGTGAATAGATTGCTGAATATATTTAAAAAATATTTTTTGCACATGCACAAATTTGTAGTAGGATTAAAATGTATTTAACCCCCCATTAAATAATTAAAATGCACTTTGCAACCATACCCTTAGTAGTAATGTGTACCTATATTTCTAATATAATATGTTAATTATTTGTGTATTTGTAATTTGTTAATATTTCTGCACTTAAATGCACTGACACCAAGTTATTTATCATAATATTTATAAAAACCATAATGTAATAATACTAAATGTTTGTAAAAATGTAATGAGTATTAACTTTGAAAATGTACTGAAATTCAAACAGTCATTTTAGATATTTATTTTTTATTTTTAAATAAAGTAAAAATTTGGGATCATTAATTAAATCAAAAAAAAAAAAAACTGATAATTTTTTTCAATAACTGAAAAAAAGCAAATTTATTTTTTTGTAACGTTTTCATGAATAAATATTGTTTATTTTTATTTTATATAATAACGCATTAAAAAAGCTTTCGTTGTTCAAAGTTATTCACAGCTTTTCATAGATCGATAAAGAATCTGTGTATTTTTTATAATCTACATGCCCAAATTGTATGGCATAGTCGCATGTACCTGTAAATATAAATTTATTAATAAAGTCTATTTTATAAGTTGAAGAGCACTAAATCGCCTGTTTGTATGCACTGCAATTAATTGTGATACTAACCTAACGTAAAATATATATAATAATACTCTTAGTAAAAAACAATTGAAAAATATGTTCGTTTATTGCAATATTAATCATAAAATGCGTGCATTTTCTTTTAGAAGTGTGCTATTTTTTTTCTATCGTAGAGTTTTGAAGATGTTAAACAATTTGAGTTGTTTTCAATTTTGTTTGAATTTATAAACGAATATATTTTTCAAAAAACTGCACTGCAAATAATTCCTGCCTCAAAAATGTATCACAATACACCATAATTAAATACAAAAATAAGCAATTACATGTCATACGTTAAATTTAAACATTATCTATATTTGCTTAAAATACATTCCAAAATTAATGAATAAACTTCAATTTTTTCAAAGTTTAAAAATGTTTCTATAATTGGAATTTGCTATCGGATGTGATTCTTAAAAAATAAATCTTCAACATATTTTAAATTACTTTTTCATAAGCTTCTCGGTTCGTTTATTGAATAACGCCTTTTGAATTTTCTTTTTTATTTAGCTTGTGACATGTGATGTTTTAATTGTTCCATGAATTAGAAGCCACAAAGGTAAGTCATACATGAGACTTTGACGTGTATGTGATACATCTTTTGTATGTAAGTTAGTTCTCTTTTATATTAGTAATATAAATGTATCTATGTCACCGTACCTAAAAGCCGGGCAATCACTCTGTACTGCAATGGAGTTTATTTTGAATGACCATTTAACATTTTTGATGTTGAAAAAATTTGGCAATAAATAAAAAAATAAATAAAGTCGACAAATATCTTTTAAAAAGCAATCACCACCTAATAAAATTTAAAAAAAATTGTTACAGTTACTAATGTAGCAATAAAAATATTCCATTAATAAAATTTGTAAATTCATTTTCGATAACACAGGGTACACAAACATCTGACGATGTTATAAATTCAGATTTTTTTATAAATCTTTGACGCCTGATTTTGTCTGCAGACTGAAACTGCACACAAAAAAAATCAATGAATATTTTGAAAAATAAACGTTTGATGATGCCTATAAAAATTTGAGCGCCAAATTTTGAGCCTAAACTACGGTTTCTCAATCTGTGATTTGAAAGTTTGAAGACCATTCATGGCTTATTGCATCTTCATAGTTGTTAAATTTTTAAATATATATATATATATATATGTCTACAATACTAGTAAGCAGTTCAATATGGATGTTATAGTATTAAAAAATTGATGCCGAAATAGAAAATATAAACGATAATGACAGTATTTCAACTAAACGGGACTTTAAAATACAATAATCCATCTTAACGTTATGGATACATATTTGTTTGCTTCATTTATGCTATCGGACAAATGGATAATATGTATTGTCCATTTGATGGTATAGAAATGTATTTAAAAAATTTATGAGCACCGTTATTTATAGAACACTTTTGGAAACCATTTTTTATTTACATCTTAAATGACATTTTATGATTTACCATTATGTAAAATCCTAAACTGCATAAGGAGTATTTTTTCAAATTTAGTCATGTAGTATAATACAATTTATTTTAAAATTTCAGGCAATGATGTAGTGAGTGTTATTAAAATATCTATAACGTTGAAATATTGTAATTTGCTGTGGTATTTAAATGATTCGCTGTCATTATATTTCATGGAAAAATATTTATATTCCATGGCCTATAATAAAAAATATTTAAAATAATCTTTTTAACAATAGTAGAGGATGGCCCGGTGGCACAATGCACTTCGCACATGTTTAATGATAATTAATTATTATTATTATAATGAATATTTAATATGCTAGATTCTGCGTTTGCACGTTCATCAAGAATGCACGTTAAATAAAATATTCCAAATAGATATAAATACTATTGTAAGTGTAATAAAAATAACAAAAATTGTGAGATATTTTTGTAATATCTCGAAACAATTCCTATTTATTATTGTACATTGTGTGGTCAATTGATTCATCTTAAAATAACCATCACACAATGGGAGTTTTATCATAGTATTTCTCCATATAATTCATTCCTTGGATCATATTCATCCCATTGAGAATCTACAAAATATAACAAAAATATTTTAATAAATTCCATCAATCATCTTTGAAAGAACGTTTCATGTTTTCTAAAGAAATTCTTCAAAAAAAAATGACATAAATTATTATTATTTTAACGAATGATACAATTACGTTTAATTTTTTTTTTTTATTGTGCACACATACTTTTTTGACAATCATGTTTCATTAATTTGTGAAGTGTTTTATTGTTTTTAAAATCATGCCAAACATTTTCTAATCATTTCATAACACATACTTCAAATCATATTAGATAATATGTATATTATTAATTTTCTTAATAATTAATTTATTATAATCTTTTTATATTCGTACTTAAATTAAAGTAACTATTTTTTTATTTTTTTTTATTTTCACATAATTATTAAATTATATTAGACTACTTTTATTAAATCATCTAATAATTCATTTAATTTAATCAAAAGTAGTATTTATTGAAGGACATATACAGTTAATATTAATTTATTTGTTAATATCAATTTAAAAACACCTTTATGGTACTAGTTTTTTGAAAAAAAACTCCTTGAAAGTAAATGGAATGAGTTTGGTAATAAATATTGAAAAAGTGTCAACAAAAAAATATTGTCAAACTCAAAGAAATGTTGCTTCAAAGTTGTGTATATAATACGTGATATATTCATAAAACCAAAATGTATAGTTTTAAATATCAGCTTTTGGTATAAATTGAAAATATACAATAAAGTTACTATTAATTTACCTACAATATGGAAACATATAAATATATATTATTCTTTTCAAATAGATCTTATAAAATACAGATTTTTTATTTCTGTACATACACTGTTATAAATCACGGTTAATGTGTATTTTTATAATTTTGAATAACTTTTCAACACGATTTTTCAAATAAGTGTCTAATAAAATATATAATTATTACTAGTTATAATAGTTGAAACTATTAATGAGTTTTTAAAAAAACTACTTTTCATAATATTTGTGTTTATATTCTATTAAAATTATTAAAATACGACTGAATCTCGTAGACGAAAATTTTAAGTATATCTTGATTGAATAAATATTTTTTTTCATACAGTTCATTTGCAAATACATTCCTTTGTCGCTTTCGTTTTTTATTCAAATTATCAATCATGTGTTGTGTATATATATTAGAAAATAAATTTTGGGGAAGATGCGAGGTGTTGCTATGTTTGGGAACGTTTAAAAGTATTATGTAATAATGTGAATTTAAGTCAACTGAAGTGTATTAAATAGTTAATGTAATAACAATAATACATATTACTATGGATAAAGACAACATCAAAATATGATATATATATATGTAAAATAAATGCCTCAGCCAGAAAATGTAAATCGTGTTTTAGTTCCAACCTATTTCTAATTCATATCTATTTATTGTATAACTTGAAATTATCTCATGATACCCCTTTGATGTTAACCTGCATATTAGCTGAAAAGAAAACGTTATGAAAATCGTCTGATTGATTGATCTGTATCCCTAATGCTCAAAAGATTGATATACAGGCTTCAGAGCTGGAGATTGTGGGTTCGATTCCTATATCTACCAAATTTTTAAAAATCAAAAAATGTAGCACTGGATGCTCACTAAGCACCATACAGTTAGTTGACAGCTGATTTTTGCTAAAAATAACATGTTAAGGCATATTTTCACATTTTGGAGATCCATATACTTCACTTTTGGAACGGACATCTTCACATTGTGTACATTAATATATTGCACTTCTAGAGCGGATATTTTCACATCGTATAGATCTATATGTTTCATTTTCAAAACGGACATCATAAAAAAATAATAAAAGACTTTCAGATATTCGCATCATGAAGATTTAATTCGGAATTGAAAAATTTCTTGTCACCAAATTGCTCATCAACGTAGAGATACAGCCTTGCATTTTTGGATATTTTCAAATCTGATAAAAAATCTGCTGTAGGAATAGAACACGTAATATATAACTCTTAACTACGTAAATTACCCTCTTGGCTACCGGGTGGTAAAATAATGTGTGATGTTATCAATTTGGATTATCATCTTATTTATTCTTAGAAATCTAATATATTAATATGATGATGATGAATATAAAAGCTTAACCTACTTCTCACTGCTACACGTAACACAATGTAAATAAGGTTACCTACAAGGCCAGCTATTTATATGTCATTCACAAATCTTCCAAATTAATACTGCCTTCCGAGATTTAATAATATTCCAATATGGGATGAATATTAAATAAACTTTGATGTGCCCGTTGACAAAGGGGCCCAATCAGAATTCAAGCTTTTAAGCCCAGTGAATAAAGCTCTGACGGACAATTGAAATTCGAATAAAGGTACAACCCAACCTGTTTGAATAGGAAACAAAGGAACGCGTTTAGGTGATTATATCACCTGTAAAACCCTTACAAAGACCGATGTAAGATTGATTTTACAAATTCACCGATCCAGAATAAAATTACACCTTTAATTATGATACTGTGATATTAATTTGTTTTGTCCCAACAATCTCAAATCTAAATATAATAAAATAAACAAAATATGAATATTCTGAAGCTATTTATTTACTATTTAAATTATTTTATTATTTATAATCAAACATTTCAATTAGACCACAGAAATTAATCTTTTTATAGCAAATTTCGTGGAATAATACGAAGTATTTCGTATATATTTATGACGAATATGATGATAAATTCTGAATTATTTAAAACTGGTAAACTTCCAT
>JAGVSQ010004008.1:0-13150 GCA_022683975.1 Rhyacophila evoluta
GTTTTTACCTTGTACAGCTTGGAGTCCCAGACATTTCGCATAGAATTAAAAGTTGTTTACTTTATTCAATATTCAAATGTATCACGGTTCGTTATGTTTAAACGTGAGAATATATTAGAAAAATTGGTACATTCCATTTTAAAAAAAATACATTTAAATACATATTAAATGTAATAATATAATGTTATTTTATTTTATTAAACTATTACATTTCCGTTGTTATTGCTGAGTGATATTGACTCAATGTTGAGCTGGAAGTCATGTGACTTTATATCTGTAATTTTAAATAAATATAAACAAATGATTATAGAATTACGATGTGTACTAAAACTCACGAACACTGCAATTTGATGAAACGATAAAAATATGGTTTATGTATAATTATGTTATGTATATAATTAAACAAGATGATATTTCAAATCAAACACATTCTTATTCGTTGTTAATATATTGAACAAGAACAATGAGTACACTGTGTGGAGATTTGGGAGGCGTTCAGGCAGTATATAGGGACGTTCAGGATTTTGGTGGGCGCTAGTAGAAGAAATGAATAATTAATTTACGCGAGCTGAAAAACGAGAAAGCGACGGTTAGTTTTTTTGATTATATTTTTTCTTCGGAAGAGAGGCGATATGCCGAAAAATATTGGGAATCTATGCATTAAAGTATGCTTACATGGACACAATTCTCAAGATCATATTTATCTGCAATATTAATAATGGATATGTATTGTTATGCAAATAGTTTTTTCCTTGTTATTATTGTATCTTGAATGAGTTGTTAATAAACATTATAATTATTTATCCTTTCCAATTATTATCCGTATCAGTGATTTTTAAAGAGGGCGATGTCGACCCCTGGGGGTGGTGTCGTCAAGGATACAGAAGGGCATTGAAGGGTGGCGAGGGCAATGAAAGGGCTTTGGAAAAATCTGTCATCTTAATATTTTCACCGTTTTCCTACTTGTATATGCAGACATCGTCATAAGAATTATGCATCATAACCGTTCATATAAACATGATTCAATACATTTTCGAAAATTGTAGGTCCCTCGTTTTTTTAGACCTCGCACTATCTTAAAATTTATACTTTGGTAATGAAGGAAATGATTTACTTACGTAAGTTGAATTCGCAATTCGCCGAAATCCAAATGTCTTGCAATTCCTACCTACAGTTCATATTGCTATAACAGTAATCTGTAGTGCATAAATTAGACGCACACGTGCGTATAATAAATAACAAACATATCATTTAAAAATCATATCGATGTAACTGCCATAATTAATTAACCCTACTATATCGAAAGCGTGTTAAATGTATGTACATCTTCTCAATAGATTAAGATTTAACTTCGTGAGAATATACATGGTATTTTTTGAAACAAATGGATAAATTAGTTAACACCTTTATAAATTATATATCAGTATATGATACTCGTTTCGTCTTTTGTTTATGTTCACTTCTAAGTTTAATTTTATTAATTACCAGAATTATTATCATGAATCAATTAATAAAAAATAAGTAAATACGTACTTATCCTTTTAATAATAATATTAATTTCATGATTTTATTTGAGTCGTTTTTGTGGATATTATTATTTAAGTATACGTCTTCAATTTGCTTCTTGTCGTAATCAATTCATTCCCAATCATATATTACTATGAATTTCCAGACACAGTGTATTATTTGCAATGTAAAGCGGGAGTTCACAATCTTTTATGTAAAATGTATACTAAATTATATGTTACAGATCCACGCTTTGATTTGTACGAATATTGACGGCTTCTAATCCGATCAACGGTCAGACAAATCGGCAGGCTCAGTTATGAAGATATAACGGCGAATCTAGAACGCAGATATCTTTAAATACTAACTCACTATAGGAGGTACAATAAGAAATTCTCATAAAATTTAGGAATAGCTTTAAGTTTACCAATACTGATAAAAGACAGGCCGACGCAATTTCTTCATGCAGTTGAAAACTTTTGCATTAAACTCAGCACTCATATTTTTTTTCCAAATTAGCAAACAACACACCCAAATAATTTACAATACTATGTCTGTGTCGCCCTTTTTTTAAAAATATTTTTCTCGTATCAAAAGACTGATTCACCCCATGTTTGTCTACCACAATACATTGTCTGAAGTTAAACAAGTTTAAAACAATACAATATTAGACTGTATGAATATACTCCTAAATGAATGTACTTAATAAATATATTACAAATCATATATATATATATGTAAATATGAATACATATGCATATAATAAAGCTTAGTTCTATACAATCAAACACCTCAAATTGTCCAGTCAAACCTTTCTCAGATATATTATTAACACAGTAGAATGAAAGTGTATACAGTATAGTAAATAAAATAATTAAAGAGTCCATACATACGCTTACATTTTATGTGATTAACTTGTCAAAGCATATTACTTACAAATGTCCAACGTTAAGGGCCCCGTGACATGAATCGTTAATATCAAATGAATATCAAAATTACTACGAGTAGCGACTTTTATATTTTCCATTTAAGTGAGCATGAACAAGACAGACGTGGTTTTAGAAACTCTCGAAAAGGGAATGTTTAACTTCGTCTACCGGTGCTACTTTTATGCATACAACATAATATCGTTTTGTTATTATGAAAGTCTACAATAACATTTTTGTTAACATTTTCGCCATTTATTGGCGATCGGCAAAGCTTTGCTAAGTTTCACCATATGAATTTTAATTTGTATGCCTTCTACAAACAGTTCTATAAATAGTTTAATATGCCGTTAAGATAACTTCATCAGTTATTATGTGGTATACAAATGATTTGATAGCATTCATCGTATCCTTCATCCTGATACTAGTAGGAGATGCCATAGTTTGAACATGCTAACGCGAATGAAAATACTAATGTAATACACATAATATGTAGTGGTAAATTTCGTTATTTGACTATCCTATTTATATTATAATTGGGGAAAATACTTGTATTGAATAAGCTCCAAAGCCTGGTAAATAGTGATGATAGCCTTCTGAAAAACATCTTCAGGACATTTTTAATTCCTACTTGCCGTAAAAGACCTTAGACGCTAGGTTAGGTTAAAAAAGTTAACTTTAAGAGTTTTTTTGCAGTTTTGCCTTTTGACGGACGATTAAACTTAATCTTTCGACCGTGTTTCAAAGACTATAAAGTAATAAATAATACAATGGGTAAATTGAGACGGGGAAAAGATAAGAAAGTCAGTTGTATCATATAATACACAAAATCTTTATGTAATCAGAAATATGTAAATGAAGTCTTGAGGCGTGTGTCTAGGACAAAATTTCCCCCAGAATAGTAAATCTATAGGCCAGCGGCAAAAATAGGCTACAAATATATATTTTAAATTCAAGGCTCAACTGTTGACGACAAGTATGCCGGCTCGTGTACTAGCATAATTATGTTGAGACACATATTGTCTGGTTCACACTTAGGTTAGTAGCCAAGTACAGTAGACAACATTAGGGGGTGAATAAGTTAATTCATAAACAACTAGAACTACTATATTATTCGACAAGCTTTGACTGTTGTCTCAGATTTTGGTGATAAATAACGTCTGATTAAATGATTATTAAAAAGTCATTTAAGAATCCGGGCACATGTACGGCGAAACTCAAAATAATTAAAACAATGAACAGCTTCGTTTCAATTTACCGCGGTCTCGACTGTTTTTATGGGGTTTTTTATGATAAAACGTAAGAATGTGCTAATAGTGTCTACGGTACTAGGCCACTAGCCAATGTATGAACCAGACATTATGCCTTATGACACTCGCACTGATAACATTGCATGTATAATAATAATAGTTTATCCGCCAACACTCCAGTGGTAATCCAGTATTTTAAACGCTACCTTCTTGGGTCAATTTGATGCGAAAGCTCGCGGACACCAATATTCAAAGTAATCATTTAATTAATTTTAATCTGGAAAATTCGCCGTTACATCTTAATGAGACGAACTCATACGATATTTAAGTCATACGTCATACAACAAGTAAAACATCATAACAACGCCGTAAAAAGATGTCAGTAGTCTTTCCAATTTTAGCAGTGTATATTTGAAGTATCGTGATTTGCATCAAGACTATAATAGCGTTGACGATCGCTGTGCGCCGTAGTCAACATGCACTGGACTACGGGGTCACCTTGAATCAAGTTTGGGTCATTGTTCACAGAATGCGTTTTCGGAGGTACATAACACCAGGTCTCGAAGCAAAAATAACATTTTTCAAATTGCCATTTGAAGTAATATAAACATATTTGTATATTTTTTTGTCGATTAGTAGATTATGATCGTATGTCTATAGTAAACGTGCAGTTTACGAAATTGTTGTTTAGTTTTTATTTATTTTTTACACCTTTGTCAAATGATGGATTTATATGTTAATATTGATTATATCGTAAAAATGCCGTTAACGTCACTATTCCAAGCTCCTAACAATGCGTCGATTCTTCAAAACTTTTTGTATCGTCTCTCGATATAGTACAATTTTCGCATAACATTTACCGCCATTTCTACTAATCAACACGATCATTGAAAGACTTGCATGTTATACTATGCCAATTTATACGCTTACATAAATAACTGAAGGGTAATACATACAAAAATCAACATACTCGGTTGATTATTAAAGTCAACGATAAACATGTATCCACATGTTAATTATGACTTGGGTTGAATTGGTTATCAAGCAAGTGTTTTACGGATAATATTGGGTATAATATTGTCAAGATTGTGCAAGTGCTATTTATATATATATAATGTTTATCATTTTTATTTACTGACGTATTTTCAGAAATATAATTTCATCGATTATAAAGTAAACATAGATAGAAGTAAAAATAAATTTAAATCCAATAAACTCTATTGATCAATACTTGAATTTATTTAGTTAATATAATACGAACTCGTCTATTCTAGAGTGTCTTAATTCTTCCTTTTCCATGTTCACTCTTTAACGAAGGTATGGATACAAATCTACCCATTCAAGAATCTCATCACCAGCATCGCATCCTCCGCATCCCATAGCTTCACAAAATATACCCTTACGTAGACTATGTGTAATAAACATCACCTTGCCATCTCAGATGAGAGTCAGGATTTGTAAATGTCAAAGCAATTATCAGGAGTCTTGAACACTCATTTATTAGGTAATACCGTAAGAACTTCATCAGTTATTATCCATTTTATGAAATACGTAGAAAACAGCACTTTTGACAGCTCGCAGTAAATAAATAAACGATTTTAATATTTAAAAATTTCAACTCATAGGTTAGACAATCGAGCGTCGGCCATTGTTATATTGTAGTATATGTCTCGATATTGACATGCAAACAAATCAAATACAAAGTAGTAACAGAAACATACAAATAATTTGAAAATAGAACAAAGTAAGTTATATTATATTATATAGACGCATTTTCTTTTTTAAAAAAAATCGTAGTTGGGTTCATTGTAATTATAACCGAACTAGTTCATTGATTTCTACTGACCAAACGATGATGATAAGGTGGAGAATTGACTTTTTGGATTTAGACTTAAGCATATTTTTTTAAATATTGTAGAAGCCAACGGACATGAGGTCAGACTACACTGTTTAGAAGTTGGCTGTCATTTATGTGCGACCTTAACAATCGATTTCTCAGCAGCGTAAGAACTAATTAATGGCTTTCCACTACTTTCCAGAACGCCGCAGTCCTGACTCAAAAATGATGCAGAAAAAGCTTTAACTAAAACTCGTATTAATATAATATTTCTACACGTTCCGGGAATAACTGGACAAACGCCTTTTTGTGATATAAAAAAATGCTTTTTTTTTATATTCATTACCATGCCGGCGAAGGTAACGTATCCCTACCAAAGCTAGTCTATTCTGATGTCTTGTATAATTCTCACATCACCGCATAATATGTGTTACAGACACACGAGCAGATAAAAATCACACAGACAGCGTATCGCACACGGCTAAGCGCCGCTGCACACATGCATACATACAACACAATATGCGTGTGTGTTTTGTTGCCCCGTTGTGTTTGTTCGTTGCACAAAGTGCATGCGTGCATGTATTTCGTTCTTTTTTCGAATTTAGCGCCCGACTATCAAAGTGCGATGACTTTTTGCCGGGGACCTTGAAAATATTTCGTTCGTTCATGCTATAAGCACACCAGCACATATTATTAGATGCCGTATCCCGTCGCGTTTATTCTGTACTGTATTATAAACCAAAGAATTTAAATATTTTTATAAATACACTAAAGAATGTAAAACAATAATACCAGGTTTCTATAATTCAATGAACATAGACTTCCTCGATTTATTTATCATAATTTGTCAACCTATTTTATACACAGTTGATTACTTTCACGCTCACAGAACAAACGGGATTACATTTTAAATAAAGAACGAAATTTAAAAATTCCAAGGGACTTGTTAATATATTTTTAAAAAATACTAAAAGCGTTCCTCTTTTAAAATTTGAATTGTTTCAATATAAAAATAATTTGAATCTTTTGTTTATCTATCGTATTATCGTCATAATATTACGAAAATGAAAGATATACTTGTTTATTAAACCTTGAGTTGTCAGAAATAAGTTTGATTTTTGAGGCTTACATTTATAGAATTTAATAAACACGGCGCATTTGGTCGACGTCGTATGCCGTAGAGCTTTCGTAAGTGTATTTATATGCGTTGTTGTGAGTTACGATAGTCTCAACAGTTGATATTATAGTCAAAAAGTTTATATGAAATTCCTAGAAACTTAATCATCTTCTGATAAGACGTGACTTACGTGAATCCTAAAAAGTAATTGTTGCATTTTTGTCAAACTCGAGAGCTATCCAAGAACTTTTAATTGTTTAGATTAATTACTTACGAGTCCGGAATATGTGAATTTCCACTATATAAAAATGATGTTATTTTTCGAGGACTAATAGTTAACCATTGATTCAACTTATTTTTTCCAAATCTTTTTCTTTTATACTAAATTACATATACGAAAAAAATATGAAGCTATGGGATATGAACTCGTGACTTCCGATTTGTAGTGCATATTATTGATAAAAATTTATATAATAATTAAAATATTTCTATTCGTACATATTTTCTCTTTACAATATATTACATAATATGGTGATTTTGGAGTGTATAATAACTAATACCTACGTTGAAAGTAGAGATAGGATTTATGATATTTCATCTTTTGTTTTTATTTAAAGCTAACTATCATTGCGAACATGCAGTGTTTAGTTATTGATATTTATACTGAATACACATACACACACACATGGATACAAGACACATAATTATTATGCAAATGTATGTTAAGCTAATAATCGTCGTTTGCCTGCAGTTCTCATACATGTGTGTTTCGAAATTGTTATTTTGAAGAAAAAAGTTCATTATTCATTTCATAAACCATACAGTTAAGTATCTATTTTTCCT
Source organism: Rhyacophila evoluta (assembly GCA_022683975.1). Classification (NCBI taxonomy): domain Eukaryota; kingdom Metazoa; phylum Arthropoda; class Insecta; order Trichoptera; family Rhyacophilidae; genus Rhyacophila; species Rhyacophila evoluta. The sequence continues at coordinate 7,480 of JAGVSQ010004008.1, forward strand.
TTATTTATTTTTAATTAAGCTTCTCCCCTGTCGTTCATCACTTGTCTATTTTTACCCGTTAAACAGACCAAGTTGTCTTTGAAGTATTGCAATGTGAGATAATTCTTGATTAGTACATACATATGTATATTTCTAATGATTTATCTTAAAATAATAAAAAAAGTAAAGAAATTGTTTCGTTCAAATGTACTGTAGCACAAACAATGTGGGAGTATTGAAAAACAACAAATTAAATACCCACATTATAAAAATAAGTTTAAAGATAATTCGTTTGTTTTCATTGCAGTTATAAAAAATCTATTTATAAAAATATGAATATAATTGAAGAAAATAAAAACAATAACAGTAGGTAAGTGATAACAAAAGAACATTAATACATATGAAAATATATTTTATTTTGCCCTATAAGCTATGTATATACGTATATCTTATAAGGTTATTTCGAAAAATATTGTTGAAATATCAATTTAACAAGAAAAGATATATTATATCTATAAATACATACATATTTCCATAATTAGTTAAAAATATAAAAGACTTTTTTCAACTGTAGACTTTCGATTACATTATTTAACGTGTTTAAAGCATCGTTCGATATTTGAATTTTAGAATATTTTTTGCCGAATTCAAATTATGAACATTCCATTTAAAAATAAACATTGCATCGGCTGTATGGATGTCATTTGAATTTCGAACTTCCAATTGTGAAATTAAACAAATGAAAACCACACGCGCGATATAGTAGATAGCCGTGTTCTTATTCGAATATTAGGATGGCGAATAGTGAAAATAAATAACGCATGTATCACAACATTATGGAATCAACTTTTTCAAAATAGTTTTTTTTAACCGTTTAATGAACGGCGTAGCTAAAAGCACGTGCGATACTGCGAATTAATTTAGCGAGCCAGACTATTTCGCACTGATCCATTTCAAGTTTTCCAGGAAACTGTATTAGGCACCATAAGTAAATGCTTTTCGCATTAATGCTATCAGAGTCGTAAAAATAATACACATATACACAATGCGGACACGTATAGTTTCTTAGTTGGTTCGCATTTACCGAGCTATATATAGTTTTAGCGTTAATTATTTGGGATTGGGTTTAATATGATTAAGAATGGCTGCCGTAAATAAATTTGTGAAATGCATTTTTTTAAATATTTTATCAGAATGTATCATTTAACATGGGCTTAATTTGCAACACTAAATGTATAGCTGTCCCTCTTTTTCGGATGTGAGTCACAGGTTTGTATACTTGTGGCGCCATTTCACAGTCATTGTAACACGCCACTATTTGATAATAATGATTTTTCCTTATGCGTATTATGTATATTATTCACTTTTATATAGAAATTCGTTATTTTTTGTCTACAAATTCACATTATATTATCCATTAAAAAAGCTTTTCCCACATTATTATTCGAAGTCTTTATTTGATCGCGAAGGATTGACTGTAAACTATTCATCCACACTAATTTAAGTAGATTAGGATGAGGAAAATCAATCAACATTAGACATGACTTAAAATTAAACTTAGACTAATATTTTATTGAAAAATTATTGCACTATATAATTTCATCAATGTGTAAAATCACGATAAGACTTACGATAAAATATAAATTTTTAACTTTATAATTAAATATTCATCTCATTTTCACCTGAACGTGGAGCGTAAAGCTTCATAAAATGGTGTCTCTAGGATTCTCCGTCATATGCCGCCATCTCGTAACTTCACCGAATCCAACTATGGAAGCAACTGACAGTCTTCTGCATCATGTTTACCAGCCAGTTCCAGCGTTACTACATGACTTGGAACGTAAGTGGTGTGTCCTTTTTACCTTCAGTATTCTATGAAAGCGTCATATTAGACTTGATGGCCATGAATGCGGCCAAAATTTCACGTCTAAAAATACAATTTTAGCACGCAAATTAACTTCTACTATAAAAAAAGATTTTTTGAATTTAACACTTCTTTGCTAATGAGTAATTCATAAAACCATGTTCAAATAATAGTGTTTATTCAAAATTACTGCGCTTGCAAGTAGTTGCTACTCTACATAATAATATCAAACATCTTACTTACTTCATGTTGTTGCCATGTCTCTTACTTAAAAAAAACATGAACTAATGAAATATAAATTACTTAAATATGTCAACTATTTCTTCTACATTTTATTACTCGTCAACTATCGTTAGTGTATTTTAAATGTGTCCAAAACAAATCCGTCTTCTTCAATCGTTAAGCTAAAATGTTGAACACCCCTTAATATAAAGTTTATTATACAGTAAAACTAATACATGAGACGGTTTGTTTTCTACAATTATTATCCATATGTATATAGAAATAACAATGTAAGACCAAGCTAAGTAAATACATAGATATGCCAATTAATATATGCTGTATTGTGGTAAATATGTAAATACAAATTAAAAAGACAAAGTGTTTTCAAATTATCTTTATTTTTTCTAAGTTTATTATTTATTATCGATAATTAAAAAAAAAATCTTGTATTCCGATATTTTTATCGATGATTTAACATCCAAAGAATATTTGGTATTCGGAATCGACCCCATAACTATTCTCACGCTTTATAACAAAATACCGACAGGATATTATGTAATTTTAAGTTCAGTGTCCTATTCATAAATTCATTTGAATTTTTTAAATATCCGAGTAAATGATTAACATTACGTGGAATCCATCAGTTGTTACTTTCTTTTGTTTTGACGTAAGACATTTATTGTGACTCAAATTTTACTCTCTCCAATTTCTTTCCATAGTTCTCATAATCATTTTATTGATCGATTCAGTTCATTGCTGAGAATCGAAAGAACGAATATTCGTCATTGATATGATACATAAAGCTGAAGTCGAGCGAAGTGAGCTTTTCAAAGTTCGAACATAACAGATGAGTCATGAGTCAGTAAGTTCGCTAAATTTGCATGAGTCATTTAGTTTTACTGTACGACTCACTACAAAATTGAGCTATATTATTTAATCATCTGATTCAATCCCAGCTTCACTGTATATTAACGATTCGTGTTTTTATTACAGTTGTGACTTATTCAGTTAAAAGCATATCACATGTAATGTTTGTCGTAAATATACATGCATGTATTTTTAGCCGAATTATATATTTTATAATCATTATAATCAGTGGTATTGTATATTATATATAATAGTATCAAGAGTTTGCATATGTTATATATAACCGGAACAAATGGCATAGGACTTTTTTCCAGCTCTTTTTAAAACAGACATCATTACTGTTATCATAAGTCATACAACATATTAAGAATCATGTTTTTTTGAAACTGTGTTAAAAACACCGTGTCAAAGAAGAATTTGGTGTATATCAATAACTGCGATAATAGAATAGTTATATATTGTTCTTATAATAATTGTTATCAGTCTGTTATTGAATTTTCGGCTCCCGTAAAACTCGAGAGTTGTCTGAAACGAGTTTATGGTGTCATGCCTACTCTTTCCTAACACTTTCCGCATCGAGCCACAAGCCGCCAGCAATTACATAAATATACCACCCCCAGAAAAACGCGAGCGCTGTCTAGAATGGACTGACATCCAATCGAACATTTCTTTTTATTTATGATATCACATTGTATTTACGTATAGTGATATTTCTGCGTCTTAAATAAATAAAATAAATCCAATCCCTTATTATATTTATTATAAAAGCACTTAATCCTCGTTTCAGAATCTCAACTCGAGAATTTCTCATGTCCTTCTCGAAAAGTATCTTATAGACTACATAAATACAATTAATACTACACTCCATTAGGAATTTAATTCTCCAAACGTATCTAGAGCGTTTTGATAAAAATGGTCAGAAATATTTATAACTACCTGTATATTTATAAATGAACAAAATGATTCTCGTACGTCATTTGTTTTTATGTGTCAAGTAAAGAAAAGTTCCCCGACAAAAGCACGTAGGCAATGTATTTTTTTTATTATTATCATTATGTAAGACAACGAGCTGTGTACATAAATATCTCAATCAATAAAAACATCCCTAAATATCGCTAGCTTCAGAAAGTGTCGGATTATGGATATTATAAAAAATGTATTATCTTTTGTGTAGTAATTTTGGTACAATTAAATACAAACTATTACAACTAAACATATCTGACGGGACTTAAAAAGATTAATCAGTTTGATGAAAATGAAGTACAAGCAGAACATACTTTCATTGAGGAAGGATCTACGAACTCTTTGCACTAGCATGAGTATAGTGAATTGCAAAAGTTTACTCAAAACAGCTAACAACCCTACATCTTTAAAGTTAAAAAATCCTTTACGTAAAAAAGCAACAAGAGGATATAGAACTCGTGAAGTCCTGTTCTGAACCGCGTAGTTACCGACTAGACTAACCTAACCTAACTAAGTGAAAACTCATATCGATAGCTTAATCTGCATACCAGCTTACTCCACTCATAGTTAGAAAACCGATGTTTATGCAATTTTATGTAGCTATAACTTTCATATCACACACAGAACGCAAAAATATTTTTAAGATATATATAAAATCACCCCCACTAGTCAACTCCATTCAGTAACATACACATTCACCAAAGTTTTTTGTTGCTCCTGAACATTTTATAAAAGTGGAGCTGGCTGGTTTGTCGATTAAACCATCGATATACCATATGCACATTCATAATGAATTTGGTAAAAAAAGATTGCTTAGGTGTTTCAGTGGACAAGCTTACTCCAGTGTGAATCACTCAGTATCGAATGATTTTTGGTTCCATAACTGTATAAAAATTAACACGTTTCAATCCGCATTTGTATGCTGAATGTGGATGAATAATAATTATTTAAGGGATAGTTTGACAATCAGTCCCATTAAAAAACAATCAATAAGCACACTTTAGAGACATGCTTATATCCTCTCAAGTGGAAATAATGTGATAATGTGATATACAAAGCACACACAACCGACCACATAAAATATGTATTGTATATAGTATTTTTATAAAGATTAGTGCTTGATAGTTCGACAGTTGACGATAAGAATATTTACAATAATTTATATATATTCAACAAATTATTTTTGAGCTCTGCATAATATTTTGAACATATTTGCCGAAATACGTTCGACAAATCGACCAATGTGGTGATTTACTTTTCATTCACAAGAGGTCTATGGCACGCGTGCTATTTTGTTTATTTTATTAGACACTCCAAAGAAAAAAATAAACCGAAAACACAAGTAGAAATAAAATATAATAAGTGTGCATGCTCCGTTCTGGATGCACGCGCGAGAAGGTCAGCGGTTTATAGACCCGAAGGTCTGCAGTTCGGATTCGGGCGGGGCTGTTGACTTTATGGTGACCGATCAATTTGGTTTAGAGCCATTATTATAATTGCGACGCTTCTTCAAACAAACTGTATCACTTATAAATTACTTCTAGAGTATTTATTATTGTATTTAAAGTATTGAACATATATTTGATAGCAAAATTCCACTACGTTACATTACTACAATAACTATAAAATGCAATTACCGTAGATTATATATTTACACATACCTATCCGTATACAGACTTAAAACTTTTTTTTGTTAAGAAATTATATACATATAATGACAGATATCACAAGGAATATGTATATACATATAATGACAGATATCACAAGGAATATGTA
>JAGVSQ010004009.1:0-16725 GCA_022683975.1 Rhyacophila evoluta
GATCCATATACTCCTCTTTCGGAGTGGATATCCTCACACTGTGTAGATCCATATGATCCATGTTGGGAGCGAACATTGTATAAAAAAAGGTAAACAACTTTACACACGTTCTATCAAAAAGATGTAAGCTGGAAATGCTGAATTAGTATCCAAATTAAGCTTATAAGTTTTAAAAAAGGATGGTCCGTCAAATTTTCGACCAGGAAAAACCACACATCAATTTCATTGGTTTTTCTTAAATAACGTTTTTAATTTATATCAAAGTATTTTATTAAGTCTCTCTATTAGAGCACCAGTTTTAGTCTTCGTGCACTTTAAGGTTGTGTCTGTTTCATATTTTGACTTTGACCCAAAATCATTTAATATAGGTTTTTTGTTACGTCCCTTTTCCTTTCCACAGTTGATCTATACCATATATTCTGTGTTTTATATCTTCTGTATTACTCTATTTGAAGAATCATTGTAAAGTAACAGTTGTTTACCATTATTTATTTATACTACTTCCGTTTCGCATATGAAGAATATTTATCTTGACATATTATTTTAATCGGTTGTTAATAGCCAATTGCTCGATCCATTTTGAATTCTGAATTTAAATACACAGCATGAATATGCTTATGCAGCTACAGGACGTAAATCTGAAAGTTTCCCTGCCAATTAATTCAGAACCTCGCGGGCTTAACATCTCACTACGAAACAGAACGGATTAAACGGAAATAAATATCTAAGTTAAGCATGGCTGACAGGTTTTCTTTTTGTGCCCACGATATTCGGTATTTTTGTAATAAAAATGAAATATGTACAAATTAATCGTTTATTTCACCACGCCTTCTATCGTTTAACGCCTTAAATAATATTAAAATATAGCATAATTAGTTGTATTGGGAAAGCCATCGGTATTAACAATATACCTTGGCAGGCGTATGGAATCCATTCGTTCACACGCGAATTGAAAGGTATACAATAATTATCATTTTCTAATATCAAAGAAAGTTTAAAATGTAACGACTGTAGATAAAGATTGCTCGATTCGATTCTGGTAGTTTTGAATAGAACTGAGAAGCTTCATGCATTATTTGTAAAGCAGGGCCGCAGTGAGAATACAGTGGAAACTCCTTAGTACGAAAACTTTTGATGTGAAAAATCGGTTAGTAAGAAATAATACTGCGGTCCTGACAAAATCCACGTAATTTCATAAATATTTTATCTGATAAGACGAAAAGAAAAATCATTTAACACGAAAAGATTTTGCTCCTCGAAAGAGCACTATGTATTGGCAACCGGGTCATCACTCAGATGTCTTTACTCTTTTATTTACTAGATCTGTAATTTCTTCGAACACGAAACCAAAACCCAAAGTTTTAGCATTCGAACGAACAAAATTTACCAAGCCTTGGCACCCCTTTACCCAGATGTTTTTATCCTTATTTTTACTAAAACGGCAATTTCACAGAACACGAAACGAAAACCTCAATAAAAGTTTTTGCATTCGAAGAAACTAAATTTATTTACCATTTGCAGCCGCGTGATTAGTACCCAGATAACACCCATATCTTACTAGTTATTGTGAATCGAGACGCGAACCTACTAGTTAATTGTCATCAGTATACATGAACGCATGCTAATCTAAGTCTTGAGTTATTTGCATTTAGTTCTAAGACATTCCTGTCGGATAAAGTAGATCATTTTTTAAATAATTGCTCCCTGATTAAGTACAGGTTGAAAACACAAGCTGGGTGGATAATGAAAACATTTAATAAGCCACCGACATAGTAAAAAAAATTCAGGGTGAACATTAGCTTCGTTATTACAAACTCATCCTGTCATCTCTATTTTTCATCCTTCAACAACAATCAGTAAATTAGACTATTTTCTAATCCATCAACAATTGAAGCCGATGTCCACAACTCCATTTTTTCTTATACTGAAATATAAAAAAGATAAATATGGTAGTTTCGAAAATATTTTTGACTCATTGAGAAAACCTGCAATGCTGTTATTTATTCAGGAATATATTTTATATAAATAAGTGCCCGATGCATATGAACGATTTCAGAATATATATTATCATAAATATTGTCGATTAATTCGGATAAAAGTATGATTTGATTAAAACCGTCAAGAAAAATCATCGGCTTAGACTCGTTTCTAATAAATTAATTTCGACTCTGAAAATCAATGTAGACGAGAAATGATGAATTACATTCCTTTCCGGTGTATAGACAAGTTTGAATAGTAGTAGAAGAAAAATAAATCGACCTCTAAGTTTAAGCCGCCCAGTGTAATTGATGTTACATAAATTAAACGAAAGATGCGCGTCTGTCTGTCATTCTGCCAGCAGTTGCGGAAATTTCTTGAAAAAAGAAAAGCGATAATTTTAATGTTAAATAGAGACAAGATGATTATGCATTTAGAGTGAACGTTTTTTTCTTGCACCGCAAGTGCATTTGTCTTACTTGTGCCTCCAGCGAGACTTGTCGAGTGATCACGCCAATTCGTCAGGTATCTTCAACCGAGGCCTTATTATGTGCATCATACGACAAAGTAAAATGTAATACACACTGAAATGATCTTGAAAGTCCATGGAGTTAGGCTGCATCTGATTCAAAACGCACACATCAATTATCTGATAACGACTCATTTGTATAGTGAGATCTGTTCGTTTAATATTGCTGTATTTGAATGAACTTTGCACAACGGCGATAGTAATTTTTCATCTTTATTTATCTAGAATAACGTAATCGTATATATTATTATTAATTCTATTTTCAACCCATATTAATGGTAGCACATTTGCAGGTTTTTTAATAACGACTTGTCAGTTAATCATCTATTAGATATTCATGTCCTGCATATTTAACAAACTACGCCTGAAAGTATGGGCGAAATTCAGTGATTTTAAATAATTACCAATAGTAAAAAATGAGATATCATTTGCTATTTGTTGTGCCAGAAGATACGGGTAATTGTTGGAGCTGTCTATGAAACGTATTGCAATTGAACCGAGAGAGGCACAACCTTGCCTACATTTTCTTTCAATCAGTGAAATTCCGCCATAAGACTATTGAATACTATCCATATGATGTGTTTGGTGGAACTAAAATTACTAATGATAGTGTCCATATGAAGCACACACACTAATACACAGTGAAAATTGTTTTGATAATATGTTAATACACAATAATCTTGAATTATTTAAAAATAATCTAGACGTCAAAAAGTCAGTTTAGTAATTAGTTACATTTTTGTTTTAATATCATTTGGAATTGAATTCAAATACGACGTTCTAATAAATGAATGTTGCCAGAAGTTATTTATTTAGTATTACGAACTGAATACTGTATTCATATATCGATGATTGAACAATATTGTAAACCTTAAAAGCGGTGAATTAAAATGCAGTTGTTTTGCAGTTTTAATTTATTACCAAAATTATAAGACTGTTAAATTTTTAGAATAGACGATTGCATCATAATTATTAAGATATCCATTAACAATATATTCACGTATTATACAATTTCATTTAATTGATTCGTCATATCATATCTGAGATGTCAATTTTTGACGAATATTAAACAGTGGGCGCAGTTAATTTAAAAAACTATTGATTGACAGCATCTGAATTCTCAAGTGGAGTGAACAGCAACCAGCTACTGGCGCTTTGGTAATTTCTCGGCATTTCTCATCCATTTCTTGCACATGGAGGCTGTTCGAAAAACGTAACATTATTAATAATAGCAGCGATTAATATGCTTTGGCACGTATCTAAAATTAAAAACGAATTTTAACATAAATATTTTTTCAAAATCATGTAAAGTATACTTTATGTTATAGCAGACTAATTGAAGACACGGTTAAACGAAGGTGTCAATACAAAATCAATGCTTAGGTTAAAGAAATGCTAAAGTTGAACATTTTACTAGTTATTATAACTATGTATTATTCTATAATGCCTAAGTTTTGCCAATTCATAGCATCTTTAAAAAATAAGAGTCTTGAAGGTAGAATGTGTAATATTATAAGATTTTCTACCACTCTTGTCGTCAAATCAGTACCATATCAACTGAAGAAAGCCTGTATATGAAATACCGCAGATAGGAAATAAATTCATTGACATTTTTCGAAATTTCAAGTGTTGACATAAAACAACTATAATACAATAAATTATTTTCATTTGTTTATTACATATCAGTTTTAAGCACATATTTCGTTTTTTGGTCCTCCATAATCTATCTCAAATGTGAAGTTTATTATCATTTTGCGGCATTGATATTATTTTTAGTATTGTATTTATACTTTCCATCGACCAATTTGCTTCTTCCTAGTTCATGCCAACATTCTTTATTTAGCTGGAAACTTCCTTATTATCTTCAATACTGCCAGAATCCTATTGATTGGAAGCCCAGCTAGGCTCGTGTGCTGATCACAATCTGGAGATTAGACTTTTTTGAAGTGTCTCGTTGTTTATTTGTTTGAACAATAAGCCTGAACTGAATAATTACGAGTATAGCACCTAAAATGTATGGTTATTAACTTAGCCAAAGCAATCGCGATTTAAAAATATACGGACAATTCATTTATTCACGATATAAAACAACGGGAGATGGTAATACAATTATTTATTTGTGAATTATTCTGTTTCCATCAGTAAATAACAGTAGAAACATAATATAAACATTGAGTGATAGAGTTCCGCGGGTTGTCGACTCAAGACACGTATTATGGCTTACTTATAATATAATACATATAAAAGCCAGACCTCACATGATAATATGGCGGGAGTGGTTAGTTAATAATATAAGCGAACTATTTTCTTTTATGCATTATTTATTCGACATCTTCAATAGTGGCTATTAATTATATAAACGTAATAACAGCGTAATATTTCTGAACAATTTCACTCGGAAAATAAATAACAGGTATTATTTATGCAAATTTTATGGCAGAAGTGGTTATGTCTAGTTATATTTATTTTAAAATTTAAATATTGTATATATATTTATACCCATGTCAATTTTCTTTACAAATGTATTATCGAAATAAATGAGAATAGTAATACATACCGCCGTTCAATTGTCAAATAAATTTGAGGTTGTGTGTTCGATACGGTTGCATGATGGAAGTTTTTTTATACCATTTCCAAAATCTGTTTTAGTAATAGTTTGTTTGATAAAACATTTTTCAGAAGTTTGAGACAGTTTAAGCTTGGCATACTTCTTTTTCTAGAATAGCCCTAAATATTATTATAACTATGATACTAGCTGGTGATGGGAAAGTATCATATGGTAATAAATAAGAATACATTATGAGATTGTATTTTAACACAAAAGTATCCACCGTTCAATAAATTGTGATTTTATTGATAGTTGAATATCACTTAATTAAAAATATAAATACGAAAGTTTAATATTTACACTTTAAAATCTCTCCAAAGTGTAGGATGTATGCAAAAGGAAAAAAATATACATGGTAATACGGGAGAGTATTCTAACGAGAAACAACCAAACAATAAAATAACAACTTAAACTAAGTTTTAAAAATTTGTAAAAAATAATTATATGAGTAGAGAAGTGTGCATCGAAACATTGTGATTGTACGAACAACCTAAAAATCTTGAAAGGCGAAACTCTCATTGCAAATCGCCACGTGGAAAATTATGAATATATTGGAGTTTAAAATCAATTTCCATCAAACACCATCAGTTGATATTGTAAATTATAGAAGGAAAGCATATGTTTTTATCAAATAGTGCAGCGGTCGGCAACCCAAATTCAAAGTATTGGACACTGTGCCACTGATATGTGCATCAGCTTACGACTCAGCTCATTCCAGCCGAACGCTGGACTGAAGTTATAAACTCACAAACATTCACACATTTGCAAAAAAACATTGACATGGAAGGGATAGAATTAAAAAAAAACTTTTTGTTTAAAGTACCGAAAATTTTAATAAATCGTAATTTTCAAGGCGTGCCACTTGATGGCACGCGTGGTATAGGTTGTTGGACGCTGATAGTGTATCACAAAGAAAAACGAATATAAATATGAACTAGAAACATTTGTTGCATGTACAAATAAAATGAGGGATCGTATGCAAAGTGTACGTTTGCAAAGAAATATGATTACTTCTTCACATCTTTTGAATACTAACGAAAACACAACAGACTAAAAATAAGTAAGATATTTTTTGTGATAAACCTATTTGTGAACAATTTCCATCGAAGTGTTTTTTTTTTCATATGATTGCGTACACTGTCCTAAGGCCATTTTGTTTTTTTAATTATTTAAACATTTTAAGCGGTTTTATGCGATTATAACTCAACATTAAAAAGTAGGTCACAATATGACAAAATGTACATAATAGTACAGCGTATTAATTACTGTGGCGCTGGACAAATTGACAAATTTTGTGTTGAAAATCGACACTAACCCACGCATTAAAATAGAAACTTACGTATTACAGTAATATGCAAACAAAACGTAATCGGAATTATTAAATAGGAAACGTCAACTCAAATGAAAGACAGGAAAAACGAAAACAGTATATCGAGATGAAAGTGTAGTTATTTACGGTATTTTCTATTTACTGCATTTGAATAAAAAATACTCGTACATTGCTGTAATCGTATGTGAAAACACTTAATTATGTTCATCACAATTTTGTTTCAAATGTGAGAATATTATATATACGGATATTGAAGATCTATCTCAACAAATAATTAAAGGATTGCGTGATCTTTTTTTGCTTTATTTGTGGATCTACACCGTGAGTTTTGTCAAGACTATGCTTACGAGAGGTATTTTTGACGAGAATTAGTTGAAATTGGCTGTCCCAATCGGCATCCAGTCATGGATATTTGAATTTAAAAATAAATCAGCAGATGTGGGAACCGCACCCGCAATCTACGGCTCCAAAGCGTGCACGCTAAGCTGCCGGCTTCTAATTAGGAAGATGTTTTGTGTTATATTTTTAAGGATGTATATTGTTGTAGTAAGGCATTGATACTTCATGGAGAATCAATTGTGTAAAATCAGGATTTCACTTAACTGAAAAAGAATTCAATGAAATTCAAAAGTATTTTATTACTTTATTTGGGATCTTTGTTCACATGTCAAATAAGAACGTAAGAAATTATATACTGCACCCATACTAAATTTTTTTTGTTTATGTGGCAATTTTTTGATGAATTTAGTAGCCAAATGCTATTGAATTGGACTAGAAGATTGATTGCATTATGCTTTCTCAAATTTGTTTTATTTTTTGATTATTATGAATTAAAATAGATATGTTTATAGCTACTGCCAAGATGCATGACAATCTCATGGAATTGTTGGCAGATCTTAATAATGAATCTTATGAAGTGATAAAAAATTAATATCCAACTACTTGAAAATCAGATACTTCAATAAAATTTGATTTCTTGACTTGATTTTACAATAATATTAATTATGAGAATGGCACTCTAAAGACATTCAAGCAGCTCGTGTATAGTGTTGTAGCTACGTTACTGTAAGCAACATATTCTGTTTTATTGGTCATAGGAGCGACATAAAGATCGTGCAGATGGGTTGAACAGTATTATAACTGCCGTTTAAAAATTGTATTATGTTATGACGTTAAATGCAATTGAAAAGTATGCTGATTCTTCTATAAGGGTATCGAACGAAATGTCTTCAATGTAGCAACAATGCAGCAAAAATGCGAACGTATTTCTTTTTAAGTCATGTGCAGTTTGCAACCGCAGTGTTGCCATAATAGTCCACTTTTACGAACCATAAACAATATGGAGATGCGTTAGCTGTCTGCTGCTGTCAGTACTGCCCTATGGTCACGCCTGGTCTTGTATGATGTGAACTGGGAACGTTCTGTTCGGATCGTAAGCGATAATAAACCAATTCATTAATAAGATAAACTTTTCCCACGCCGTAAGAGCAGAGATTGATGATTTTTTCAAGTATAACGGTGCGATCTCTGTAATGCGAATCTTAAGGAAAGTGTTAATAAACAGTATTTCAAATATAAAGATGACTAACTAATAGATTTGATGAATAGAGGTTTTTAAAATCTTCGAGACGTTTAGCTAAAATTGTTATGAAAATGCTATCATGGAGAGGAATCCGAGGTATTAAATCAGAAGGAGAAGAAACCTACAATTTTTGAGAAATAACGAGGTTTGATTTATACTCTTAGGCCCCAGGCACGATAGATGCCGCAGCGATTGATCGACGGCGGTAAACCGACGGAAACAGAGATGTAAAATAGCTATAAATAGGTGAGTGAGCAAGTTGTAGTTGCGCTGCCGAACTTTCTCACTTACTCACTCACCAATTCAAAGCCATTTTACATCTCTCTTACCGTCGCTTTGCCGCGGTCGCTCTGCTATCATGCCCGCGGCTTTATACGTTTTACTGTATTCTATTAAAATTATTTATTCACTATTACTTCGGCTATCATTTATATATGTAGGTGAAGCAGGATTTAAAAAGATATATTACATATTATATTACTAAAGCCTTGACCCTGCTTGCTTTTAATTTCAACCGAAAGAATTCCGATGATCTGGAAGACCAATAGGTTATATCCACATGATATATTCGGATTTAAAGGATGCTGAATGGGGAGTAAATGTTAGTAGGATACGTATCGGGGCCCAGTACTTTATTCATACAAATATGATGACCAAATAATAAATACTAAACTCTCACTCTTTGTATTTCGTATACACACAAAAAAATCTGTTGAAAAAAACATGTGCGTTTTATTTAGTTAATATGGTTGCAATTTTAGATTGCCAACGTACAATTTTTGGTTAGTTTATTTAGGTTTATCGTTATCAGCATATTTACTCATGACGTTGAAGCACTGATCACAAAATTAAATATATAAAATAAAATTTTAAAGAATTCGGATAAATGCAACACTATCATTTCTTACTTCGACAGCTTTTTCTGATATACTAAAGATGTTTAAAGGATAAAAGGTTTGTATGGAAAATTATAAATGCTTGACCAGTTCCATATTAGAATTTATACTTTAGTGCTCCTAGATTTTAGATGGTTCGTTCTTTTATTACCTCATTCCGCACGAAGAAAAATCGTCCTCTAAATAAGTTTTGAATATAATTAAGTTTATTGGTTTTTTCCATTTGCTCAAATTAACTAGCCCTGGTTTAGAATCGTATTATAAACAGAATGTGTTTGTAGAAATGTTGCAACCACTTTCATTCGCCATAATATATTTCTCAGTGACATCGCAAATGTATTTTCATCTGTGTTTGATTAGTATAAAGTAAATAATAAATGATATGAAATGATTTATAATTATATGCTTTCAAATACATTATATACTTAGAATGCATAGCCTGTTCACATAAATTATTTATTTATAAATAATTATTACATTAGTAAAATGTTGAAAATTTAAATCTTTGAATACTACATGAGTGCTGAAAACTAAGTAGTACGCGAGGTTAATTAAAAGAGGGAGAATGAAGAGGGTTTTTCAATTAAATAGAAACCATAATGGGCATCACACAGCTATCATTTCTGTGTGACCTTGAAAAGCACGATGTAAAGATTTAATTGAATTTATATATTCAAGTACAATTGATATTTCAGAAATATTGATTGGATTATGTTCTTTTTCTATATACATTCCCTGAGTGGATCATATGGACACCATATGCCGCTTCCAAGAATCCCTGTGACTCGCAAGTATTCTTACGCCATCCCAGATCATACCTGAATCCAGTAACAACGCTGAATACATTTTATAGAAAGTATTTAGCGGCCTTTCAGGACGCCGAGAATCATTCGGGTTAAAGAATAGGCAGGTCGGGTTAAGACTCTCATGAAGCATCAGCAATATGCGGCAGAGCCGGTTTCAGCGTCGCAGCTTCACGTCAGCTAGTGGCTACCATAACTAAAAGTAAATTATATTCAAAAAAATCTTCATGTTTAAAATAAAACAACGCTTTATCATTCCATTACTTAATGCCGTTGTCGAATTTTTAAAAGGTCTTCAATGTCATCCATGTAATTATGATAAATTATCTTCCAACAGACTCTAAATTAAATCTATTCAAACGGTTTTTTCTCCAATGACGCAATCATATAAATGGCGCTATCCCAACACAGTTTTTTTATGGTTAACAATTTTACAAACCCCTCCCGTAGCTAATAGATGGCATTGTAAAATACACTTTTAAAAGTCCGTGCTCTTCAAACTGACGCCTGAAAATAAAGCGAGTCGGCCTTGTGAATTAATAATTCCAAAACATGTGTTTGGCAAAAACAACTTGGCCATTTTTTCATCATTTAAATTATACGAGTGGCAATTTCGGCATTGTTTGCGTGAAATTTTGATGACACCGTCGGACAATTTGAATATGAAATAACATTATGTTCTTTTGTCTGAGAAATAATAAGAGCCAGACTTCATCTCAAATTCTACGCAGACGTTTCGTTTGCAGAGAATTTAAAGTTAGGTTCGTCTCTCAGGATGACAGACATTGACTCACTTGAAACTTGTATAATTGAAGTTTTTAAGTTCAAATTCACCGATCGTCTTATCACCTTCAACAGACCTAGAACTTTCTATTCAGGTCTAATTTTATTCTAAATGACACTAGTTCATTGCACCTATAATAACGTACCCACAATTATAATATAATAAATCGTCACAGTGAGATTATTAAATGAAATATCTAGAGAACATCATTCATGCGAAAAATATTTGAAATTCTATTATTAACCCTTCGTTGCTGAAATTTGATACATCGGGATTTATAACGTTGATGAAAATTGCTGAATCCAACGATTTTATTTAAAAAAATATATGGTATAATTTTGATGGGTTGCACGTGTCGTGTCTAGACAGCTAACTCTCCGGCATGTGCTTATTTTATGTAATAATTATTTGCGAAATTTCTACATCTTAACCCCTTGACTGCTAAACAACGACGTAAAATTGTTCATGGCATTAGCGAGATATGTTAACAGCGATCGTTCTATGTGTTTACAACTAGTTTTTTTTCAATATTATGCATGGATATGGTTTAATTATAATAGAGTATTCTTTTAAATAAAAAATAACTACACGCGTTTCTTTGTAGGGTCGTGTGGTATATTTTCTCAGTATGATACAATTCTTTAAAATGCCCCTTACATCATGAAGCCTGATGCAGCCGCGTCTCTGCTTCATAGCACGACATGTCCCTGTTACTTTTTTTTCAATATCCCTCTAGGATTCTTATAAATTCCACAGCATCCAAAGGCTGGAAGTCTCCCAAAAACTTCGGTGACCAGAGAGTTTACAGTAATTTGACATATATATCACATTTAAGACTCAAATAATAAAACAAAATAAACGAATAAATAAATTATTTCGGAACATTCATATGCAATCATAGTATTGTTATGTTTGATTTGTTGTTTCACGTTGTATACGATGTCGTGTTCTAAATACACGATTAGCTCAAAGAGATTTTCAACATATAGTTTGGGAGATATTTTCTTGTGTTTTCTTTTATTTTTTATACCGATTCGAAGTTTGCTCTTACATAATTGTATGAAGTGATTACAGTTATCTTATTTGACATTAAAACAATGATGGAAAGCATGGCGGGTATCGTATAATTATTATTTGGAATCCTTGAAAACTTCGTGATGCACATATAAATGGCGGGCATGTATTGTATCGCAATGGCCGATGCGATGAGATAAGAAGAGGCCGACCGGAAGTGAGCGCTCACCGCTGCGCGTTCACACTCGCGCGCACCGGAAACGTCAACACCAAATTTGAATTCCGAACGTTTTCCCGCTTGTGACATATAAAGCCATATTTTTAATTAATTGTATGAACACACGGGTATTTTTTGTGAACTGTTAACAAACAGTAACAATCGTGATACATAATTTAGGCAAAAAAAAACTATTAAGTAATACAACTGTACCACTATTGACATAATAACCAGTGCGGAAGAAAATTTCGTATGAATTATATTATATAACAAATTGATTATTTAGATACGTATAAAAAGTATTTTATATGAAATGACACTGTAGTATACACACATTATACTTTTAAATTGAGTTATATACACTCAAATGATGTCAGTTTTAAGTCACATAAGGCACACAAGTATATTAGCAACAAATTACGAAATTTCTTTATTAATGAATATGAAATAAATTCTATCGATATGTGAATTTATTGATTCTACAACTCAACAACTCAATGTTGGTAGATTACTAACTTATAGAATATTGTATTTTTAAGTATACCAACCGCAGAATTATTTCAACTGTGTGGAATTGAACACTTTTTAAAAGTGGCTTTATTAAAAATAAAGATAGGAATGTATTACTACTTCTTGCGTCCTTCCTTTATGAATATAAATATAAAGTAATTCCTCGATGTAACGGACAAAATATCTGAAAAGAAGTGGAAGTTCAAATCCTGGAAAATTATTGGAAGAATTTGTTTGATGGCTAAGATGCAGATGTGGAGTTAGAACTTCCCGAAGAAAATGTTTTACAGTGGTTAGAAGTAGATGAAAGTAACTCTGGATATCACATCATAACTGAAAGTGAAAAGCTGATGAAGTTTTCTTTTTTTTTGACGAAGGCCTTGGAGAACTTTGTACATATTCATAATTTTAGAAAGTTTATTATAAAAAAAAATCATACTTCAAAAAGCGCAAACAAAACTTGAGTCTTTTCTTGAAACTTCACTGGCTTTGTGTTGTACCGTTAATTTTCTTGATAAAACAAAATCAAAAAATCGATTTTTATTTAACGGATATCTCCTCATCCGTTGTATCGAGGTTCTACTGTACTTTCATAAAATGCAGAAATTTAGCGATTATTCATCATTAATCATTTACAGTACGTAAAAAATTATACATTCATGAAGATATTTTGGTTATACTTGACCCACGATTTAACGAACTATGACCTTCGTGTATGTGCGAATATGACCTTTAAGTTTTTGAGAATTGTAAAAATGATTTATTAGTTAATTTTTATTTTATTTTATCGAATTTATTTTTTCTCTATTCAAAATATTGCAGCAGTATGTTATCGAGAATGGTCCTTTATTTTTTATTATAGTCAATAATGTATTAAAATTCCAGTAGCATATGGCATGAAGTTAGTATCCGGTCAACCATATTGGAGAGATTGTTTCTATCAGCAAACACAAATTAAATACGAAGGATGTTTTTTTATACAGCGATTAGGAAATAGACATTTTATAAATGACGTGGATAGTTTAATAATCATTAACTTTATAAAACTCGAGCAATAAATTAGGTCACGTTATGTTATCTGATTTTCTCTTTTAATACATTAATTGGTTTTGTATACTTCCATTATCTGTTTTTAAAGGGAAATTATTCTGTAAAATTTCGGAATAAATATGATACACGAACAGGATGAATCAATTGAATACTCAACCGTTGGTTTATAATATTATTTAAGTAATATATTATATCATAATAGATGATCTAATCGAAAAAAGTCGAACTCCTGACTGGTCAATGTATAATAATCTGGCATTTGTAATAGTTATTGATTAAGTATTATACCATTTTTTAATATACCATATTCGCTTCCAAAGTGTAGCATATGGATCTACACAGAGTGAAGATATCCACTCCGATGGTGGAGTATATGGATCTCCGCAATGTGGAGACTTCTTGTCAGATGATTTTTCACGAGAATCGTTTGTCAGACAATTTTTTAACCCGATCAACCCAATGGGCATCCAGTCCCGTATTTTAAGATTTTTTAAATTCGACAGATGGGTAATCGAGCGGATTGCTAGGCGCGTACGCTACCAACTACGCTAGCCGGTGAAAATTGTACCATAGACATGATAAAAAAATTATAACAAATCGATAGTTTAAAGTGCAAATTTGCTAACTCCGTTTTAGACAATTTTATAGGGGGGAGTATTTTGCTTTATATTTTTGCGAATATTTTGATACAAAAAAGCACATTTTAAACTAAACTACTTACAAATAACACACTTTTGATAGATCTGAATACAAAAAAAACAGAGTTATATTTTTTGCTGTGACCGATGGAGTTGTCAAATAATGTATTGGTATATTTTTTTTATGTGTGTATTCAAATAATTTGTTCTCAAATTAATACGGAACGTGCATATAGTAACTTGCAACTAGTCATTTTCCACCAAAATTGATGTTAGCAACATCGCATTTTAAGCCATCGAAATGTAATTAGAAAAACGATTTCAGTGTTAAAATTTATATCGTAAGAAAAATCGCAAAAGAA
The DNA here is from genome assembly GCA_022683975.1 of Rhyacophila evoluta. Lineage (NCBI taxonomy): Eukaryota > Metazoa > Arthropoda > Insecta > Trichoptera > Rhyacophilidae > Rhyacophila > Rhyacophila evoluta. The sequence continues at coordinate 14,301 of JAGVSQ010004009.1, forward strand.
TTGAGTCGTCTAGTTCATATCTACGATAAAACATATTTAGTATTATAAAATGGCGGCAAATCATTTTTTTTTTGTTTCTTACTATTCCTCATTTGTTTTTTAAGTAAAGATAAAAATCTATGAAACTATTTATTTCGTGGGCTTCATTATTGAATTATAGATGTTTAGAGTAAATTTAAATATTTCTTTTATTTATAGCTTAGGAGTAATTACGATAACAATACGTAATTTGTAATTTTCAAATCCACTTTTTATAGGGTTTTATTGCCATTGGGAACTTAGAGACTAGAATAAAACCTCATATTTTGTTAAAATTTTACAAAAAGTGCACTTATGGTAGATAAAAACTATACGGCTCAATTTTGTCTGATAATATTATAAAAGAAAATATTGGTATTATTCCATTAAACGTTTTGCAGCACTGTTCGTGTTATGATAATTGTTAATATGTTAATATGCATAATTGGATTTATGCGTACAAGTGATTCAGCCTAGATTCTTGCTGTTTATTTAAGGCTTAAAGCTTGTATTTAAAGAAATAGTATAGAATTAGATACATACAAGTCTTGTAATAAATTGAATTATTTTTAAATAGGATTACTAGCAAGAATTTTTTCTTGTTTGTGTACACATAAATGAGATATTCTCTGAGAAAATAAATTCAACAAAGATCAAAATATTAATTGGAATTTTTCTTGGTATGTACTCGTACGTCCAATTATGATTAGGTTATTGATAGATCATATTTGTATTAGTCATGCATTCATGAAATTTTCTTATCTTAGGCTATTTCTACGAATGAAATTTACGGCAATTGAACATAAACTGTCTCTAGATAGCCGCTTGTTTGTTATATAAACACGAATGAAACAAAAACGTTACGACAAGGTAAGGCAAGGCTATGAAGTTAGTGTATTTAGCGATAATGATAACGGGAACCGTGTTAAGTCTTATCACTATCAGTCAACGATTTTGCTAGCCCATCCTACTTCTTCGTTGCAAAATACACTTTCACTTCGCACGCGCAAAAACAACCATACAGCGAATGAAGTTTACTTCACCCACACGCTAACTAGATATCTATTTTAAAATATATAATTACTTAAGTTACCTCCCCGGTAGTCGCCAGGTAAGTATACGCATTTCGTAGCCGGAGATTGGGGTCTAATTCCCATAGCTGCTACGTTTTAAAATTGCAAGACTGGATATTCAGAGAATATATAAATTAGATAACAGTCAATTCTGGTGAATAAATCTGTCGACATAAGTCTTGACAATGTGAAGATCAATTTCTGGAGATCTTTAGACTGTTGAGATCTATATGCTTTACTAGAAGCGGGCATGGTATATACATATAGCATGATGTAAGTTTATAAGCGTTTAAAAAAACAATGTATATATTTGTAATTTAGTGTATTTTTCTCCAACTTTCAACCCATAGTGCTTAACGTATTTATTCTAAATTATTATTCAAAGATATAATAACTGAATTATTGGCTGAGTATGATTATGCAGGAAAGGAAATTAATTGACACTTCAAGACTCAGTTTGAAAATTATACTAGTGAGAGTCCGACAGAGGACTCCGTATAGTTTCCATAGATAAAAGTTAGAAAAAAAGTTTATTTTTAGACTAAAACATTATTAAAGCATTTATTGAAACATTTTTATATCCGACCGTTGAATAATTGTGTGAAATTAAAGTTAATTTGCCTTGTCGATAGCTGAGATAAGTCTATGTTAGATTTTTGTAGTACTGAAGATATTTTTGTTTATATCGTCGCCCACTCAACTTCAGTATTGTTTTATGAATCATAATGAACAGCACTGAGCTTTAGTGAGTTTCACGTGCTTTTTTTATTGGTACTGTATGAATTCTGTATCAATTTAGATAGATTAAAAAAATCACGTGTTCTTATATTCATGGTATGGAATGATTAATTTGCGCACATGATCAACAGGTTGTTATTGTCACTATATTATAAAATATCTGCCTTTTCTATTTTTGTGATGGGTTATCAGTAAATGGATGTAATCAATGACGTTTCACTACCAAGAATCACAACGTATTTTTAAGTTATAGTTTCTATGTAATATAAAACTTACGAATGTTGTTCAAACTTCGCGCTGTTTCCTTCGCGGTATACGGCGAAATCACACGAACATTTGTTGTTTCACACGAAAAAACGATTCGACTGATAAGATTATCACCGGCCCTTTGTTTGGGTGGAAATCTTCAAGCTGTGGCGAATCTGCAGCTGACAATCGAGTGACATTTCCGACGTGATTCATTGTTTTTTTAGATTAACCAAAAACCACAATACCACTTATTTTCATTTCGCTTTGTTTTGTTTTATTCTTGTACCAACTCGCTGTAATAATGACTTCTGGAAAATTGATAAACTATCTAAAACAAACAAACGTTA
>JAGVSQ010004010.1:9174-20286 GCA_022683975.1 Rhyacophila evoluta
ATGTGAATTAATTTATTTATATTTGAATAATGCATATTTCATTAAAATTCATAATCAAAACTCAGACAATGTCTCCATTTGAAAATGTATGTATAAAAAAATTATGTTAATTACTCGTCATAATAAAAAAAAACTTAATGAAATTTATAATCAAATGTTAAAAATTATATTATTAGAATAAAATATTTTTTCAGTCAATTGTATTATTAATAGTATTCTTAATTGTATTTAGCCTGAAATGTGAAGCTTGGTATATGTTTGGATTTATCTTTATTAGAAATTTGAAATAAAAAAACTTTGATGACACATAGATAAACGAAATATGTCAATTGATGAGTAGTTGTTATAAAAATATTATTTTTCATTTTAATGTTTTTTTTATTTAAGAAATTTGATTTATCGAATGCAATCTTTGTATTACTACCAAACAAAAAATGAGCAATGTTTTAATAACAATCTTCAACATATAGACCCTGTTGAGGCAAAAGGCCTCGGATGAGGTCTTGATTCCTTTTTCCTCCACGCAAATTTGATAGGTCTTTTTTTTTTTAAATCTAAATCATAAATTCGATACTAATTCGGCATTTGCGGCTCGCTTCATTTTGGCAGAATGTGTATTTAGTTGTGTACATTGTGGAGCACTTTTCAAAACACTGTGGATTAATGCCTTTTACCTAAGCAGGGTCACTATATATAGAAGATAGTTATTGTATCTGCTCTGCAAATAATGCATTGATTCATTGAATAACACAAAAATGATGTTTTGTCAAGTTTTTTTTATTACACTCCTTCGTGATCTTAGGCATCACCTGAAGCTAGACCTATATAATTCATATGATTTCATAACATTGTCATGTGTTATATATATATATATATAGATCAAATGGCATTATTTAAAAGTAAACAATTATTATATGTTAAAATGTCGAAATAGTTTGATTCAAACATTGCCTAAAAAACCTAGAGTTTAGAATAATATTTTTCAAACAATAATTCAAATTTATTTAAACCAAAAAATAACATTGATAACTCACTATTTTAAAATATGCCATTTGATTTATTTGTATATGTAGTTCCTATATATGATAAATCCAACATGATTCAAAATGATCATTTATTACTGCTATTAGTAACAAAAAGTAACTATTTAATTTTATCCTAAGCATTCATAAGTCCATCAACAAAACACAATAAATAAATAACTTCCTAGATTTTAATAAGAAGAATTAATAAATGAAAAAAACAACGATTTGCTAACATTTCATGACAGTGAATTTATCATAAATAGGAACTATATAACTCATATAACACACTTGATTAAACAGATTCAAAATAGATCATTATTATTAATTATTACTGCTAAGTGTGAGAAAAAGTTCAATTCATTATTATTGTATCAATTATTATATGAGGCCTTCTTGTTTTAGCTTTCCCATCAGTATTTGATAGCTGAATTAAATAAATAATTACTACTGTTAGTCAATTAGGAAAATGGATACCCTCTTGTTACGTATGACTGAATATTTTAATCTACTTACTTAACCATAACGTGAAATCTATTATGGAAGCCTAAATTTTTAAAATATTAATTTCGTTCATTATTAAAATCAAATTATTATTTCAACATAATATTATTGTTATTTTATGAACATCAGCAACAATTGAAGTAAGGATACACGGAGTTAATTCCAATCATTCAATACTGAGACTTCTAAAATTGTTATTATTTGTCATCCAATGCCAGTCGCATTTTTTTTTTAATTTCCAAATATAAATTGGCATTTAAAAAGATATACATGTTTATTTTTATTCATACAATTAATTAGATAAACCGAATTAATTTCAATATCTATAGCAAATTGAACTACAAATCCCTATTCTGCAGTTGTGAAACAATGCAGAGTACAAATTTATTTCTTTTCTTAGGAAAAGATATGTGGTTATCAACCTTATTTGAAATAAAATATTATATTATACCATTTTCTTAAATATAAATTTAAAGCTACTTTAATAGTTTTCACTGTTAATTATATTATAATTTTTTGTTTGCATTATTGTGTACGTAAAACCTCCAAATATTAATCATATTATTACTTAAATATCAATTATTATTGTATAAATATAAAATCATATTTTTACTCTCGATCCTTCGTGTCAGGATCTCGGGAAATTATAATGAATTGTTATTCTGCAGATTGCATTGTGTTCACATTGTGTGTGCGTAACATTGTCTGTTCAATAACTCTTTTAAGATTCCCAACCTATTGTCAAATTACACATTGAAAAGCAATGCTTGAAAAATATTGTAAATATGAGATTAGTAGAAAATAAGTGATACTTAACATTATTAAGCTTTAAATCAATAAGAAAGTTCTTCGATAAAGTACGTAAGCTTAAGTTGTGTTAAAAGGATTACATATTGTTGCTTCGAACAGTTATTTCATTGATGCTAATGGTAATTTTTTTGTCTATGAGCAAAGTATAAATCAACGATCCTTATGTTATACTTAAACCATTTTATTCCTCAAATTCTTTATTTGAATGGAATACTACAAAACGTTTATTTTATTAATTATCCAACAACTACGCGTAACCTAACTTAACCTTTTGATAGCTAATAATCAACTTTGTTCAAATCAACTGTGATGTTGTTTTTATCAAAAAGTAACATATGCAAGCAATATAATTAATTTCATTTTGAGATAAATTAATTTCATGATTATCTGTTCATTTTGAAATGAATGTAAAATAAGTGTCAAATGAAATATCTGTTCGAAATCTGTAACCGCACATAAATATGAACTTTAAAAAATTACATATTAAGATATACATGCAATCATTTTGTACATATCTTTATACACACATTTCTCTCTTTGTGGTAAGGATTTTTCATAAACCGACAAGAATCTTCTAAAAAAAACGAAAATAAAGTGACGGTGCTTTGTGAAATATCACACAAACGTGTAAGCCGTAAGCAGTTTTTCAGCGTCATATTTGTATCGGAAACGCTCAAACATTTTCTTCCCTAGACAGAATAATAAAACTACCAATAACATATCAAATTTAATACTAACTGTAATGTTTTCAGTTGTCCGAAATGTTTACTTTTTTTGTACCTATTTTAAATACAGTATTTCTAAATTACTGCAATAATTATTTACTATTGTGCAATCATCGATTCGAAGATTTCGTGGACTTCTGCAGTAGATATCTAACATTATAATTATTGTTTAGTTGTTTTATCTAACTTTGCCAGACAAAAAGGTTTTATTATACTTACCAATTAATTCTTCTTGTGTTTTGCTCCTGTTCTTTAAGCTTTTTACTTGTTTTACAATAAACTATAGGCATTTCAATTGCATATGCTGTGTTTCGTTTAAGAATCATTTGGCTTAAACAACTCTTCGAGCCATGTCAAAGTTTAATAAAACAGTCGCTGAAGCTTGATTACAATGAAATCTTTATTTTTCCGACTGTTTTATTTACGGTTCAATATCTAATGCTTGTAGGTTATAAATAAAAAACTAAACCATTATTTCTGATTATACTGTACTATATTTTTATTTTTGTTAAATCAAAAACAGTGTTTATTATGAAATATTATTTACGTGCAACATAGCATATTTTTTATATTTTATTTATATGTGAGAGCATCTTTAATTATTGTGAATAATAAAATAATACTTTTCCTTAGTTATAAAGTAATTTTTCTGCAAATGCGTGATTGTCAATTGTTATACAGGGCCTGAAAATACATATTCAAACTTGAAATCGAATGCTTTTTATTTACGTCATTGTGTATTCATGTTGATCTCCCAGCTCTGCATTGATATTCAGTGACACTCCACATGAGGACTGCCAGCTGCAAGTCAGCTAGTTGGATCTCTTTACGTAAGCTCACAACGGCTCTACGAATATTCACCACAGGTGAGGAATCATTCATTGCCGAACCTGGAAAAACAAAAACGACATAATTGGTTACAATTAAGCCGCAATCAGTTGAAAAAAAATAAAAATCAACACATAAAATAAGAAATTCGAAAAAACATAGTTTCATCTCATACTGCATTCACACAACCCAAAACAGTAACAAAATTTTGACAAGTAGAGACTATATAGATAAACCTCTGATAAGCTAAACAATCAGGGATCAATTATTTCAGGTATTATTACAGCATGTTAATATTGCTTGTGAAGATAAATAAACATGAATTAAGATATTATATTCAGTATAACAGAAGAAAATAAAAATTGATAATTGTAATATTAAATAAAAATACTTTAGACTCTTATTTGTGAATATTCTTGAAATAAGTTATAATTAAATGTCTCTTGAATAACGCCGGGTATACCTTTCATCTCCATCTTTTGCTTGACTCCTTCAACCTTGTCGGTCAACTCGGCCAAAACTTCTTGTCGTTGAGTTACTCCCCCACTCACGGCCTAAACAGATTTAATATCATAATTTATTAGCTACAGATACTGAATATTCTATGAATTGTCATAGTATATATATCTCTCAAGGTCTGGTTCAAATCACAATGGCTTTTTTTCATCCTAGGACACGCCTCTTAATTCTGACGTATGCATCATATGTGTATTGGAATAAGAGATAAGCAAAACTTGACAGATCTGCAATACGAAAACTAGCTAGTTTCACTACTTATACATAAATTTTGAAATAACAAGAAACGGCCAATTCGTATTATCTCATACTCAATATTTGTTACATATTAGGTTTAAATTAAGCAGAGAATACCTGCTACTAATACCACTGAGTAATCTATAGCCTGATAAGTCTCTGATAAATTTAGGTGATAACATTAAATACCCTATATGAAGATGCTGCAAAGTCAGTATTGGCTCTCAAAGTGGCGAGAGTGTTAAGCTGCTTTGATAGCCTGTCAGCAAGGAGAGTGTCACGAGTGCGGGCTGCCTCCAACGCCACGCTGGCACGGCTAACTAAACGCGAAAGAAGGCCGCCAGTTTTCGATGATAGTCCGGTTAGTTCTAAAAAAAAAAGAATCATATGCCTCGGCCATGTGTTGTCTAAGCAATCTTTTTTTCAACTGTACAATTTGAGAAGAACTGTAGCTTTGTGTATATATACTGACACATTTTTAAAAGTGGTACTCAAATATATTCCATTATAATATAAGTTTATAAATAACACTAAATAATTTATTTTCGGAAAATCTAAATTATCAACCATTTAAATAAAATAAGCTAGAATTATAAGATTTTCTCAATCAACTTAATAACATCACCAACCTTGTTTGTGTGTAATAAGATGTTGTAAGTGAGCTCTCCAGTCTCTGGCAGAAGCCGCAACTCTGACACGCAGGGAAGGACCGACTCGCTCTACCTCCTGTTGCCATAACAGGGCATCGGAGTGCAGAGTTGTCAATGATACTAAACAAATAAATTATAATCAAAAGATGTTAACCACTTATAATATTGATTTACATTGATATGCGTAGACCAGTTTACTAAATAAGACTGAAATTGATGAAACATATGACACTTTAATAACAGCAAAAATATTTGAGTTTTGTAAATTTCTACTTACACAAATTTTGAATATTTTTTCCTCAATTCTATTTCTGTCAAGAAACATCTATTAACTCAGTATATGTGGGTGCTGGTACTGATCCAACAGTATGCGTAGCGGGCAAAAAAAAGCGGAAAGTTGATAAAACACATTTTACAAAAATCGCTCCATCTTCTAAATAATCAGTTATTTTTTAATAAAAATTTGAATTACACTGACCACACATTGTTCTGCAGTTCTGTGTATGTATATTTTTTAATCTAAGTAATTTTTATAAAAAAATATTATTTTCATTACATTGTAGCTTTTCCTTGTAGTGTGCAGCGAAATTTTGGAAAAACCATCAGGTGTGCCGTGAACGAAAAAAGGTTACGGAGCACTGTTATACACAATATATTTCAAAGGTTTGATTTTGGATGAAACTCAAAGAAAACACTGTATATTTTCAATATATTGTATATTTTTGCATTTTAATAAAAATTTTAGGTATATTATGTTATTTTCCTTACAAATTAAATAATGAAATAAAAACTATTCATTTATATCTATCGAATGTTAGATCATATATTCCAATTATTTACACAGCAAAACTATAGTTTCACTAAAACATCAATTAAAACCAAATTGTAACTTATAAATTATATTTCGTTTATGGATCACTATATCATAAAAACTCTAAAAGAATCATTTTTTATTAAATATACATTTAAAAATACTGTTGATTCACGGGGATTTTTAAGGCTACACACACAGACCACACTTTACTGGTCACAAATGTAAAAAATGTATTTATGTAATAGCAAGCCGTATCATCATGATATCCATATAATTATGTTTAATCCTTACACTCGCCTAACTTTTGAATAAATTACAAAGGTATTTTACTCTAGGCATTTACATTCTTTTAGTTTGGAAACATCTCGACAATATTTGGTTGAAAGTTAATTGTAAACATCTGATATACAGTGATTCAAATCTGAGGCCCACAATTCTGATAAATGATTCACCGTGAGTTACTAAAATACAAATTAGAAGATGTTTCAGTAAAGATTTCTCTTCTCTGCTTTAAAAGTTTGTACAGGTAACAAAAACATTTTGCAATTGATTAATATTTCCATTTACCTGTAAAATTATCATGTAAAAATTGTTTATGGGACAAAATAAAAATTTTGTGGGAGGCAGGTTTTTATAATTGCAAATATCATTCACCGACCTGATCAAAATTATTGATCCAAACAAATAAGCTAATTTTGAATACAAAATTTTCTCGGATTAGACAAGTACAGAGATTCAGCATACCACATAGATGTAAAAATTAACTTCCCCACAAGGCTAATTTTCTAAAAACAAGCCGAATAAAAATACGGGCTGCGTAATGTTTCCGTTTAACAATTAAAACTCTTAATCATAAATATGCGTGAATACGAATCTAAATGTTTTACTTATTTCTAAGCGTAATTAACAGTCAAACATGTTCCAAATTAAAAATATGATTTCAAAAAAATGTATTATAAAAGAAACACTTATTCATTTTAATATAAATCCATCACTTTGATAGTCTGGTATTTAACACTGAATCGTTTGTTTCACTAAACCGGTGTTCTTCAACCTTTCATTGACTTCGGAAATTTTCTGACTTGCAGTATTTTTGAAGGAATCCTCGGAATTTGAGATAGTATATTTGTCGTTCTCAAAGATCATTTTAATTATTTAAGTAATTTCCCGCAGAACCCTACAGAAATATCCCAGAACCTAAGTTGAACAACCCTCCACTAAGCAAACAATAATATTTTCTTAATAGGCAAAACCGGTAATAATAAAATTTTATTAAGTAGAACAAAAATAATTTTTCTTATTTATTGTATCCATACATATATTCCTTCTACTGGGAATTTTCGGTAAAAAAATCAATTTTTTTTAAATTTGTTGAAAAGAAATATTTAAATCAAAAAATATCAAAAATCTTTTGATAGTACGACAGATATTTAAAAAAAAAATCCTCATGGGTTATATTGATATTTAAAACAATGGCAATTAAAGTGAAATACATAATATCAATATGTATAAAAATAAGTAATAAATGCTATTCTCCCTAATCAAAAAGCTTGTTACATCAATATGAACACAATAAAGCAGTAAAATGCTGTAGTCGGAGTTTTGCATCAATAAATAAACTTCTCAGAAGTTAGAGAACAAAACAATCAAACATTTTTTGAGTATAAATAAAATCTTCCGAAATGATATCAATTTCTATTACAGTTAATATATACTGCCTATTGTTACTGCAACTCTTTGTACAAAAACACGCAATATAATATAGATGATGCCATATCTGTGCTACTTTTACATGCAAGTATTGATACCATAAATAAACTCCATCAAGATATCTTTAAATAAATGCTACTAATAATGTGGTACCGTGGTACCGAAGTCTGGAATGAGAAAATAGAGAAATGATCATTCGGCATGACATCAACCACAAAGTAAAAATATCATCTATCTAGGCCAGATGCATTAAATTTCTCAAAACACCAATTCATCCCGCCGCTTCTCCTGGCAAAATTCCGGTATTAATTTTATCCAGAGAATATTTTTCAGAGCTACAAGTGGTGACATATCATCGCTTTAAAATCGGTTTGTTGAATAGACCAACCATCATATCTTCAGGAGATGAAAAACAAAGTCATTTAAATATATGAAGGTATCTGGGCCTTTTTTTAAAGCCACATGATTATTGCTTAGAATTAGAAGATTAGAATTACAATACATTATATTGTATAAACCATCTAATTAATTAAAATTGATTTCTCAAATCACACTCTGTGGATATTCAATAAGCCAATCCTAAAACGATGATAAGTAAAGGATGTAAAAGGAAGCGATAAGTACTCACAGAGTCACTGTGCTTCAATTAAGAACAGTTAATAGATAAATAAGGCGATTAATAGAACTGAATATTTTTGTGGTAAAAAATTTGTGACAATAAGAATTTTATTGATTAACAAAAACAATCATATAGATTTGTATTTTTACACTGTTTTCAACGCAGGCTTTCTGTTATTTGCATTTTTGGCGGTACAGGCAAATGACTGAAGAACAAATCCGGATTAAATATTGTATTAAACCGATTAATCAATCACAGAACACTCATTCCAATATCTTATAAAAAGCAAAAAGCCTCACCAAGACTTCTTTCTATACACTAGTAACAGATAAGATGATTGATATTTAGTCAGAATTTTCTCCCTGATTTTCTTTAAAATATTGGAAATCGTTCAGTTTTAAAGGTGATAGAACGATTTCTTTATTTCAACTACGTTAATCATGTTATGATCGAGATTCGGATTGGTCATATTATTTGGATTGTTGATATTCATAGGATGATTAGCATTCATATTGTTCATATTAATCGGAACAATCATATCAGCAGGATTAGGCACGCTCAAACTGACTATATTGTTCATGTTATTCAGCGAGTCTGAGTTCAGGACATTATTAATATTATTTATATTATTAAAATTATTCACATTATTAATATTATTAGGACTATTATTGACAGGAGGCTTTTTCTTTTCTTTAGTACAGCCGTGGCACCTCGGACAGGCGTCTTTATCTGGCGATCCAAATGAAAGATTATAATGATTCGTAAATACATTTCTAAAGTAAGATTTCTTGACAACGGCAGCCTCTGGGACAGTTTTTTTAAACATATCATATAGTTTGTTGATACTTAATTGGGCCGGTAAGTATTTAAGACCGCAGGATGCTCCTTTGCAATAATACTCTTCACTGAATTGTAGCGTGGACATGAAGTTATAAATGGCTTGGACCTGTCCAGCATATTTGTGAGATTTGTGATCGCCGCCTCTTGTTTCAGTTGCCAACTCCATATTATCATAAAACTTTGATACGATACGCTCAACTCGAGGTCTTTTAATGCCGAGAATACTGAGAAAAGACTTCTGGCAGACAGGAACTCTTTTATTGTTGACTATAACACAAAAACTTGTAGTATATTTCTTGCACATCTTGACCGGAACACCGTCTTTAGGCCTTTTGGGTTTTACAGATATTGGCGTGCAGAATTTAAGCAGAAGAGCATCTTGCAGTTGCTTATTGTGAGTTTTATAAAAGGCCGAGTGAAACTTCATAAGGTCATTCATCTGCAATGTGCCGCATTTGAACTTTTTAGTATTGTGTTTGCATGCTGGCAGTTCTGGCAGAGCTTGTGGTGAATATCTGCAAAAAAATTTACATTTCTTAATTATTTCACTATACAAGACAAACATAGCTTGCTAAGGTATCTGAATAAAATAAAATTCGATATGTCAGAAGAACAAGACTTCGGCACATATAATATTCATCTTAAAAACCTGCGTTCAAAATAAAGAAAGTTTCTGCACCGGCAACATTATTTCATTTTCATTAACCAACACACAAAAAAGTCAACACAATTTGCTTCCATTATTTATTTTTTGTTAAATAGTTGACATTCATAGATGTAAAAGAGATAAACTAAAATGTTTTAATTGCCTATGGCCAACAAAATTGAATATCAATGTCTCTAACATTATAAAGCAACCAGTCAAATATAGGTACAATAACAATAAATTCCGTATGGAATGTGTTAACTGATTTGTACACAAATTCTAATTTTAAATTTGTTGATTTCACAGTGGCCACAATAATGACATAATTGTAAAATTAAATATACAATGCAATCACGTGAGTTTTTTTTTTTTTTGACAACAATAATAAACTTTTCAAATTGACATCGCCAAAACTGACATTTGGAACACTAAACACAATAAACGAAATGAAATTTAGTATTTGAATTTAAACTCTGTATATACTAAACAATGGTTTTAGTAAAAAAAAGTATTGGTAATCGTGGTAATCACTTCACGAAAACGTCAGAAATTTGATCCGTTTAATTGACTCTTTGGGTATAAAGTCGTGAGAGTGTAATGTAAGCCGCCCAAAACACTAGCATGATAAGTGCAAATGAACAAATATGGTTTCCCAGTCCTAAACTTAAGTAAAGTATCATATGGAGACAAGCGCGTCTGACATTTTGGAAAGAAATACAAATATGGTGGTTTACCTTAATTTCTTTGCAATATTTGCCTTCCAATTATCGACGTTCCTTGTCTTCTTGTTGACTTTTATTTTTTTCGTGGGTAGAGGTATGCACTCCATGTTTTTCCGATCACAATAATTAACAATCAAACAATTCAAAACAATGAATTTACACCGATTTTTGATAATCAAACACAGCTGTCAAAAAATCCGCATACTCGTTGCCATAGACAATTAACATATTATTCATACCAAAAACAATCGATTATAATAATAACACAAAATACTGTCTAACAAAATATTTAATTATTTTGCACAAGAAATTTGACGGAATAAAACATAATATTGACGAAATTTAAATCGTAATAAAACGCGTGATCCAGTTATATATGGATAAAATTATATATTGTTTTCAACTTTTTTTTTTATATACCATGTTCGCTCCCAACGTGGAGCATATGGATTTACACATTGTGAAGATA
>JAGVSQ010004011.1:0-20285 GCA_022683975.1 Rhyacophila evoluta
ACCCGCATTCCCCGGATTGCTAGGCGCGCACGCTAACAACTACGCTAACCGGGGAAGACTGTTTTATTTGTTCTTTATAATCAGTGTATCACCACTGTTATTTATTGGATTTCTCTATGGTTTTTTTTTATTATTTTTAGAGTTTGTCATTGTTTTTTTTATCTTTATCATTCCTGATTTTTTGATATTTCTACGTATCGCTATGTGTTTCTTATTTTTACGTTGGTTAAGATTAAGTAAAAAAAATGCTAGAGTAAAATTGATTAAAAATCAGTGTTAATAAGACAAATGAAAATACAGAATGCAGGTGTTTGTTTTATGTATTAACTTTTTATTGGCCGACTGTTTTCATACTGCGTGATTACCATTTTCTTACTTTCTTTGTGTCTTGGCAGGTAGAAAAAATGATATTTTCTGTAGCCTAGTTGATAAGCACGCGTTCTTAAAATCACTCAGCACCAAATATCGCGAGTTTTATAAAATCTATACATTTACAATGTATATTTATCCTTAGCACGGCGACCAATATGAAAAACTACCCACCAGGATAAAGCTTCACATAAAGCAGTACTCCACCACTGTGCCGCGGCACACTATCAGAATAACAACAAAGATATTTCATATTTTTTTTTACTTTTGGTGTGCCGCGAAAATTTAAAAAAAATCGTCAAGTGTGCCGTAAAATATAAAAGGTTACAAAGCACTGACATTAAGGATAATCGTATTAATACGAGTTAAAATAATTAAAATAAATATTGGCAGTCGAAATAATAAAACAATTTCTATAGCATTATATTCGTATTATGTAGATTCGTAAACAATAATGTTTTCTCCGTCAGATGTGTCGACATGTGTATTCAACATTTAACAGATGTGTGCATTTACACAACAAGAAATTTCGTAACGTTTCAATGCGTTTACAAACAGCCAAGAAGAAAGTATAAACGTTTAATTTATGCAAGATTATTACAAAATGTATTGCTCGTTGGCACTTTGGAAAACATTGCGGTGATATATGGCAATAATGACATTTTTATATCGACAATAATATAATATTGGACTGTCCATACTTACCGTTTTGAACGGGACAGTACCGTTTTTTGGCGTGTCGTCGTTTTATTATACACACTCGTAAATTACTTTTTTTTACCTAGTTTTTAGGTATAATTCATAATACTTAAATATTGGACAACGGTGAACTTGGCTCGACTACGGGTCACATATACCTCAGAACAGTTGCTTATTCTTCAATACAACCGGATTACAGCGTCCTCGAAAGCCGTTAAATACATTTTTGCGTCGAAGGCATACAACATCGTGTTCGTTTTTACCAAAAATTACTAAAACAGAAATGATGAGAGTTTTTCTTCTATAAAGAAGTGTATTACATTATCTCCAATTCGGTATAATACGAGAATTAGTGGTATATAAAAGAACACTATAAACTATTTTTATTCTGGGGCATATATACAAAAAAAATCCTTTCTCTGCTTTCCCATAAAGTTGTCTTAATGGATATTATGTCATATTTTTCTGGAGTTTGGATACAATCTCTAAAAAATGAATTCTTAACGTGAGAAAACGAATTACTTGACAAACATAACCTACAATTGAAAACGGATAATACCGAGAAATTCCTACATACACCTGATTGCAGTTTTCTTCAACATCCGCTACATTTTCATACTCGCTAAAATGACGTATACCGTGGATAATAAGCGCAAACCGCTTTAAGGTTACCAGTCTCCTAGACTCAATTTTGTAAGAAAATTGGCGTGAGTTAATTTGTATGATCCTCATTCTGGCTAAGCTTTATTATCTCCAAGGCTTAGAGAAAAATGAAAACCTCGCTAGCCGTATGACACCACATTTTTTTTTAAATTATATTTCGTAGAAACAAATTGGCAACAGCTAACCAGTCTCATGGGTGGTATAACCAACCTGAAGACCTTATCCCTATCAACGATTTTTAGGAATTGGTTTTTAATGAAGTAATATTTATATCTGTAAAACTGTAGAAACGTATAGAAATATAAGTATTGGAATACAAAATTGTAAAATTGGGTGTAAGAAGTTTGATTTAAAACCATTAAACGATCGAATCAATAAATTTAATGAAAAAATACTTATTTCGAGTAATTATTAAAATGTGTCAAATTCTGTTGTTTAAAAATATTTTTCCCAGTTTATACGCCAAGGAATTATGGTCAGCCTAAAATATAATATAATTTATAGCAAGTTAACCTTTTATGTCTCAATAATAAATATCTCAGAATAAATCGAACAAAAATATTATATTATATGAACTATTAATGCGCTCATAAAATATACTTTAGCTTGCTGATAATCAACACAGTTTCACTCTTTTAGCGATATTCGATAAGAAAAAATAATACACAATACTTATTTTGTTAAAACACTTGAGTAAATTTATAAAACTACTTATTTTAAAATGCAGTAAATCTCATGTTGTCGTTAGAGGACTATAATTAGAGTCACATGTATCGAAAAATGAAACGCGTGGCATATTTTTTTTTGTTTGTAATGAAAGTATAAAAGTGGCCTTTATTATAACACAACGATTAGTTGATCTGATTATTTTGACGTTTGATTTTAATGTGTACTATATGTTTGTGCATTTATGATACAAATAGCTTTGGTGCCTTTCCGTGTTTCACACATTTCATAGTAAATACCGGTTCAGAAACGACTCCAATCGCTGTTCAGTTGAAGTTGTGCATTACATGTTGTCCGCTGCATTGTTTTTTTCGTCATATTGTAAAATATTTGAATATTATTTTTGGCTGGCAATGGCGGTGTAACTTTTTTATATATACGTACAGTGAACATCGTTTAACGAGAAAATACTCAACATAACACAAAATCGTTTAACATGAAATATTATTCAGGTACTGAGAAAATACTATATAATTCAAAACGTATATTTCTGTCAACTCGAAACAAAAATCGGTTAACTCGCAAGTATAATAAAATTTACAAATTGTGGAATAGGCACCATAGTTTTTACTGTTTGGTCGTAGTTCGCTTTATGTATTAGAAGAAATATACTTTATTTCTTGATTTTTAATATCGACTGTGGAACGGATAAAGGACATAACCCACATACAACAAATTTTACAGTATGCTCAAAAAATGTGTATTTAATGATTTTTAGCCAGTCAAAACATTACATAGGCACAACTCTAAAGTACATGAAGATTAAAACTATTATTTTGTTACTCAGTATGATCTTAATTTATTAAGTTATTTAGGAAAAACAAAGAAAATTGATTGGGTGGAAGCCCTTTTTCCTGGTCGCTAATTTCACATGCCATCCTAATTTCAAACTTAAAAGCCAAATTTAGACACTAATTCGGCATCTTCAGCTTACATCCTTTTTATATAACGTGTATTTAGTTGTATACATTCTGATTATCGAATAAAAGCTTTATTGAAAAAATGAGGGTTACATCCTTTTTACTTTCTACAGTCGATATTATTTAACAATGTCCATGTATATTATGGCATTGCGATAGAACAGCTGTTATAAAATCATGTTTATTTGCATTTTTTTTTTGCGAAAGTGGACCATATGGATCACTACAATTTGAAGATGTACATTCCAGAAAATATGTATACAGATCTTTCCAATGTAAATTGCTTTTATTAGATTTATTTGGCAAACAATTTCTCAACCCATCGAGGATCCAGTATTGTATTTTGAAATTCAACCTGCATCAATAAAAAACACGTGCTTATCTCTTGGTGAGGATAACATAGTTTACAAAACAAAACATAATAATTTATTTGTTTAGTGAAATAAAGACCTTCACAGTTTGGAAATCGCTTAAACAATTTCACAATTAAAAAAAATAGTACGTTATTTAGAATCATTGTTGTATTTTGTATTGCAATGATAAAGAGAACGATTTTCCCAAAATGACCAAATAGTTTAATGATAGTTAACCTTGTCCAGTGTAATAAAAAATTACACAAATGAGCAGCCATATCAAATAGGCCTTTGTAAGTATTACGTACAATAGATTCCATACGAAATAACGGATAACAGAATGTTCTCAATGAGCTTTAATGAGACCGTGAGATAGGACAAAAGCACTATGAACATAGAAATACAATTTTATATTATTACCTAATTTACTATAAAATTTTCCCATATAATATAAAATATTACTCATTACGAATCAGCTCAACCTTCTAGGCAAAGATTAATCTGTGTCAACTCATAAACACAGCACAAAAATTCACCTGAAAATACGCAAATAATACTCAAATTCGTACAACCATCGGTTGATAAATTTCATGCAATAAGCATTAATCCTTTCACAAGTGAGTAAATGTTTTATGCGCACGCGTTTTTTAACACTAAAATCTTTACTTATTAATAACAAATATTTTTTGACCATGCCTATTTTAAATTATAATGATTATCACAATACCATTTTTTAAAACATTTTTTCAATAAATATCCGTAGATCTGGTTGTATTGTATTATATCGACATATTGTTTTATTTATAAACAAAAAATACACTAAATATAACCAATTACAAGGTGTTATGGGTAGACTAATATAATATAAATAAAAATCGAAGCACAAAACGATCAAAATTTTAATTAGCAGAAGACTTCCAACTCACAAAACGTTCAATAACTTGTAGGTTAGTACGTTTTTCCATAATCTGGCAATCGGGAAAGTTGTAGTATATGCCATGTAAGTATTTAATTTTCATATTACAGTTTTAATAATATAAAAATATACTAAATCTTATATTGATTCTGAAAAAAATTCAATCGCGTTTTACACGCAATCGATATAATGTAGCTTGAACGTCTCCTGCTTAACCACATCCAACTGTCACCAAAAAACTACAATAAACTTGACTAGTAGTGACACTGAGTGACGAAATGATTATGTTATTTGATATATAATGTTAAATATCGTAAAAGTAATACATATATAATATGAAAATGAATTAATTATAAGTAAAACATAAGTATTGAAGTCTATCTAATATTTTTAATTACACGTTTGTATATTGGACTGTGTTCTTTAGCACATATCCTCTGTGTAAAAAAATAATCGTGTGTACTAATTATATATGTAGCAAAAAATATACAAGATGTGTGGCAAGAAAAGATATATTTTATAAATCAAGGTTTCCCAAACTATGTTCCGCGACAATTTGGAAAGACTGTATACACTGCAACACATTTAAAGATCTTCTACTTAATGTTGAAAGGCGAGTAATAATCAATCTCCACTGATGTTTATGACGTAAAGTATATATGTATAGGGGGACGACCATCTTTTCTCACACTGTGCACATGAAAGAGATTGGGTATAATGTTTTTACCTGACCGGCTGACAAGTCTTGTTAGTTTAACGACAGTTGCCAAGATTGACAGAACGTTTACCTATTTATACGAAGCTGGATTTTATTATTATGCTACATCGAAGTCAAACTGAAGGAACAGGCTCGGTGCAATACCAGATTTTAGAATGCAACTTACAAATATTGTCCCTGATATCAAGAAGACATACAAGTCAGGGACTCAAATTCATTAATGCCTTATTTATATATTTGTATTATATTATAGTTGTAGATTAAAAAAAAAAAAAAATGTGTTTATCATTTTTTCAAATTTTTACTCGTAGGAATTACCTAACCTAAAAATAAAAAGTGTTCCGTCAACATTTCTGGGCTTGCAAAGTGTCCCATTGGAGAAAAAGTTTGGGAAACCCTGATATAAATGATAAAAACTGCTTTGAATATAAAAACAATTTTTTACATTATCATATTCTTTACTCTTGTATTTAGTCATTACTGTGTTTTATTTGAATCAGCAAAAAATAATTATAAATAAAAAACTTTGTGCTAATCCACTCTGTTCTAGACCGCAGCCAAATGAGTGAACGCGATTGTGAATCACTCGGAAACGGATGTCGCTGGTTAGAGTCCAATAAATGCATAAAAATCAGTATGTTTTGACGTGTTTTACATGCATAAAATGCAAGGCGCGGATGCTCAAATGGATTGAATAAATTGATGACTTTTTGTAAAGTAGTATGTCTACATAATTCCTCATTTTATTATACATGGCTTGATGTGTATACGGTAAAAATAACATTTAACTCTATTTTTAGGCAGAAAAAGTTTCATTTTTGGAAGAAAATTTTAACTTGGCGCGGCTTAATCGAATGTAAGGAATATGTAGAAATAGGTGACAAACGTATTGTTTCCATTGGTAAAATATACTATACTTAAATACTAGAAGGGCATAGAGATATACTTTTATTGGGTTTCAACTAGTTGCTTAAACACTTTTTGTTCATCTTTGGTTTCAATTTAAATACACATACATAAAAAGCGTAATGTCTTCTTTACAAAGTAACTAGAAACTCTGTATATTTCATTTGTCCAAAGCAGGTTAGACAGTGAATTGATTATTTAGGCCCCGAATCAACTGAAATACAATATTATGGTAGAGAGGGTTCAGAATAAATTTCGGAGACTTCTGTACTTGCTATCCGTGGCTTTATCCAACTGCTTTCGTTTTGGGAATGCTTTTTTATTGTAGCTTAAAACTAAGGAGGACTCTTTTTTTACTAACGCGTAACATTCTGGGTAATATTGGTCTGTGCGTCCCCGATAATTAACTGAAAAATTGATAAAATCACTTGTTTTTTATTCCTAAATGGAAAACTAACCTGCCAGTGGTGATGCCAATGCGGAGAGTAATGGCGATGTTTAACGAGATTGCTTCAGCTATTGACATCTGCCACCTGTGTGTGATTATTTAAATAGATGATGTTTCATACACTTTCAAAATGGATATTTCTATCTTTCTTGATAGATTCTTCTTACTTTCATTTACTGCTACTTTTACAATACATACTTCTTTTTTAATGTTATTTTGTGTACCATGTTTGCTCTCAACGTGGAGCATATGGATCTACACAGTGTGAAGATATCCACTCCGAAAGAGGAGTATATGGATCTCCGCAATGTGAAGACAACAGATTATTTTTCACGAGAATTGTTTGTCAAACAAATAATTACTCAATCCAATGGGCATCTAGTCTTGCACTTTAGGATTTTTAAAATCCGACAGATAAGGAATCGAACCCGCATTCCCCCGATCGCTTTGATCGAACTCTACCAACTACGCTACCGGGAAGACAAATACTTTATGTTATTATACTATGTCGAGTTATAAATGCTATGAACTTATAATTTGCAATGTTTTCAACATTTAAAAAATAAAATGAATAAATAAATGGCATGCAGCCCTAAAAATAATATTATAATGTGTATTGATGGCTATACTTAGGCAGAAAATATGTAGGAAGACTGAATATGAACCGGCGACATTGGTTTCCAAGTGATTCTCGAGACAAGCGCTGGTCTATATTTAACCACGGTGGCAATAAATGAGACGTTATCTAATTGCATGTGCGTGGTCTAATTTCTAAGGTTTGCATAGTACGGGTGAGATGCCGTTTACTGGCTTCATTCACTCATTTGAAGTGTTATCAAAATAAACAAACGTGTGTGTATTCAAATTTCTACACTTTATCGTTTATTTTCGTTACAAAAGCATGTCTTTAAACTGTATTGACCTCGCTGCGATGAATAACGTTTTGAAGACAGATATCATGATGTTTTTTCTCAGAACTTCGGCTAAAATCGGAATCTATATGTTTTTTGCTCTCAGATTGATCTACACTTCACAATATTACACGATAAGACTCATTTCAAGCTAAGCGACAGCTAATCTGCAACAATTCATATTAAAGTCAAATTAAAAACTGACAATAGCAAATGGCACTCAAATTACGTTAACATTATCATCTCATCAGGTGTCCAATACGTTAAAAATAAAATCCACACGGTACATACTAATGAATACGGATATCGATATTTTCCACCTAGGTGAGAGCGAAATTAGATGGATGCTATTATATACATTATCAGAATAAGGTATGTCTAACTTACTTGGTAGACACTCTCCTTTTCCTTCTGTATATATGTATTTTTTAAATTCTTTTTTTAATATTTTAATATGTTTTTGATATTTTCGTCATAACCATATGTATACCGTGCTGTTAATGTATTAAACTTATAAGTTGTGATGTTACAACATGTACACGATAAATAAATAAATATTGACAATCCTTAAAAACTCCCCAGGAGTATGGATGCACATATATTTTATTATTATAATAAAATGTTCTTATTTATCATATAAATACTTCATAGATATAATGATACATAGAAGTCATTACAATTATATCATACGATTTTAGGCTAGAAAAAAATACGTAAACATTACGAAAAAAAGTGAGAGAAAAAAGTTGATTTGAACATTGAAAAAATCCCGTACGCTCTTTCTATGAGCATTATGTTTTGTATAGAAACGAAAAATTATTTATATTGCTGTTCACAGAAAAACACAAAATGTTACATAAATTAGTCCTATGCGTTCAAAAGTGCTCCATTGATTCCAAAATGGGAGCGATCACATATGGTAATATTATACACATTCTTACCAATTTGGAATAACTTTTCAGTTTATCTTGTTCTTTGTTTGGAAATAGAAGAGCATTGTTTACAAATCGGCATATCCAAGTGGATTGATTTAATGGAAATTGTTGAATTGATAGCAGTGAAAGATTTTAGTTTTTAAAACGTGTGTTTAAACGTTTAAAGTTAACTCAATAATGAAAGAGTCAACTAATTGCTGCCACTACAAGCTGTGTATACGCATGGGTGTGTCACTAGTGATAGAAGAACCACAAGGTACTGCAACCAAATCACAACCACAATCTACTTTAATTTACCTGTATGTTAATTTAAACGGGAAACGTATACTTTATTAAGAACTGTAAAAAACACGTTGCGGTCTTTGTGGTTTTTTCGTGGAAGTCTTGCAGTTCATACAACTAATTTAAATAACAAAGCGAACGTATGACATCGTATTGTGGCGTTTCCACTTTTTTTACTATTTTCAAACAAAAGTTCGAGAGTAAAAATGTTCATTATAATATATATTGAAATGAAATATATTACATTAAACAAACTGAAGTAAAAAATAATACCATAAAATCTTAGCCAACTTTGTATTTTGATATTTTTTAAACATCTGTATATAACATCATAACTAATAAATTAGAACATTATTTTCTAGAAAATGATCCTTTAATGGAATAAAGTTTGATTATCGAGGGGGAATTA
Source organism: Rhyacophila evoluta (assembly GCA_022683975.1). Taxonomy (NCBI): domain Eukaryota; kingdom Metazoa; phylum Arthropoda; class Insecta; order Trichoptera; family Rhyacophilidae; genus Rhyacophila; species Rhyacophila evoluta. Next base: position 9,256 of record JAGVSQ010004011.1, read on the forward strand.
CAATATTGCTTGACTCATTTTCATGAATTATAGATTACACACTAAAAGCAGACAATCGCTTATTCGTCAGCTTTAAAGGGATAAATCAAAAAAATCTCAAGAGTCTTCCGTTAATGAAAACTTACCACCGATCATGAAAAGAAGTTGAATTAATAGGATTGTAACAGAAAGTCACGATGAGTAATCTATACTGTCTAAGTATTATAAATAGATACGTAAACGTATGTTTTTTAAATTGTTTATTGGAAAAAATAAAGGATATAATTTAACTTAACTTAACTAACTAAATTTGTATAAACTTCGAACCTCGTATAACACGGATTTGTACTACACGACTTTTTCTGGAACCATATGACCGTATGATACTAGGTCCAAGTGTATATTCAACTTTAATAAATAAAATATTTACCTACACATTGTTCACTGCATGTGGAATTGCCAATGACGAATGCTTTTAAATATTTAATTAATATGCATTTTATGCGGATTGTTATTTTCGAAGTTGGGTCGACTAAAGGATTTAAGTATTTTTAATATCTTCAATGATTAAAATCGACAAAGACCAAATGTCGAAGTTTTGACTGTCGGGTGGCATTTATTCAAGTTGAAACTGGAGGTGTAATGTAATATTGTGAACGTTACTCAGCGGTTTTTTGATTTATTCTATTTGCCATTCCAAAAGCTACATAATCTAAGATTTTGTAAAAAAAACACGATCATAAAAACGTGAAAAGATAAAATAGATAATATAAAATTTGGCTCTTTCGACATTTTTAAATCCACCAAAAAATGTTCGACAAAAAAACAGTGTGCAAGGAAACAATCATGAGTTGTAACATTTATTTGATTGAAAATAGAACTAGAATTTAGTTGGTTGAACAAATCTTTGGCATCCAGTATAATAATTGTATCAATCTATAGAGGTTTTAGGGTGTGGATGTTTACATAATGCTAGTTTGATTGTCCGGCTTTACCTGGGGTAGAGTCAAACTCATTATTTATTCAAATGAATTACATTAATCATGCTATTACAAATTCATTTTAATACTTGGCTGTATTATAATAAATTTTATTCTCTTGTTGACCATCGATGATGATGCTTAAAATTGAAAGTATAACAGTTTATCTATAAATGGCAATTTAATTAATTTGTAAAAATTTCACTTTGCTACTGTTCACTGTTTGGGAGTTCTTGTGATAGACAAACACACATTTGCATTCTCTGTTGTATATTAGATATAAATAGCTGTATCTTAGAACTAAAGTTGTGATTTTTTTCATCTAAAACAAACCTAGGTATAGTGTTCTTAGGCTATTTATAAAAAACGACTACTAATCATTGGTAATCACTCTAAATGTGAACAATAGTATGAATATCACGATAACTAGTATAATATGTTGAAATACTAATGCAAGTTGTATGTACCATGCTGAGAGAAATTTGGTCGATGAAGATATTTACAGCAGATTAACTGGAAAAACTGTTGAAATAGCATCTAAAAAAACAAAATTTATCGGTGAAAACCTATTACTCAAATGCAAATATCCTAGCCGGATATCGAACGTATTCGTTTCACTGCGCTCGTGTAATAGTATGTATTATGATAATACATTATATCCAATAACGGCGAAGAATATAATTTTATGATTTTTTTATATTTAGATTATTTGACAGCCATTCGATTAATATCGATCTAATCAGACGATTGTATAATCCTGATCTTGGATAAGGAAAAACTATTACCATCGAGGATTCGAACTAGAAACGTCTACATCCTAGCTGTCATATAGCACATACCTTCTTAGTTTAAATAATACTATTCATTGCATGTAAATTAGTTAATATTATTCGTTGCATCGATAAGAAAACAATTGAAAATCAAACATAACCGTATTATTTTCAAACAATTACAGAAGGTAATTTTGTATGTTATTTCTTTCTAAACAAATCAGCAATTTAAATCTCAAATGAAATTTTCATCACATGTAAAGTTTACTATTTAGTATTAATGTATGTAACTATCTTTGGTTGACCATTGGCTTATATATCATCAAACATCGATGTACATAAATAGAAATCTTGCCGGATTCATATTTTTAGTTCGTCAAAATTGAACTGCCAACAATACATACCAGTATAAAAGTAATACACTTCTATACGAGCTAAAACTGGACAAAACTGTTATACCGATTGGTACAATAAATTCTAGAGCAAAATTTCTGCACACATAAATAACCAATTAACAAAACTCTCACGAACTTTTAAAGACTTTTAAACATCGATAGTATGGAGCGGTACTTCCTATGAACATAGAGGTCATGGACCTATCTCTATATACTTGAAGATATGTTGCCTATACATAATATGTTTTCATTGCACTTTATCTGAAGTCCGAATCGAAATAACCTACTTTATTGTACAAATAAAACACACACATTGTAATAAAAAAAACAAAAATAGATCGCGGTCGCTTGTATGGGTGCCACACTTGACTGACTTTTGTTTATTTATGGTGTAAATAAATTAACATAACAGCGCTTGCTCCGGAATTCTTTCGAGTGTATTCGCTTAACTAATTTAAAAATTATAAAACTCGTCAACTTTTGAATTAAGCTGTCACTATTACATTAAATAATTTAAATGTTGTATTATTTACCTTTTAATGTACGGTTGTAAGCAATCTTATTACTTAAAACTACGTTCATAGAAACGGTTTTGATGGCCAGTTCGCCTGCTTTTTTTTCTTCTCCTATTAAATACACTGGTTCCCCGAGATCTCCCAAACCAGGCACAATATTCGCTTCATCTGCCCTTACTTGTTGTTCATATAACCGTTCTTCACCGGCTAAGTGATAATCTTTATAAAACATAAAATCTGATAAGAACCCTTTTTCGTACGCGTCTTTTTTGTTAGATTTTTTGAAAAACATTATTACTGAAGTTAAGCACAGGAATATTGCACAACATTTCAAAACAAACTTCACACGACGGCTTGGAAAGCGCCGTAGCAACATTTTGAACGCGCGGACACATATAACCATCGAGTATAAAGTTTGCGTTTCAACTAAGTTGGCAACAAAGCGACAGAGCGCATGCACCGCACCAACGGAACTTGTTTATGTTTACAGAATTGAATGACTATGTTGCCATCTATCTCAAACTTTTAACTGTCAGTGGAAAATGTTTATAGCTTTTAAAACTTATTTTATGCAGTAAAATGGGGTGAATTTTATACGGCAGCACCAATAAATAATACAACTCTGCATTTGAAACGAATTACTTGATAAAAAGTTATGTTCAGCAAAATACGTTTCAACAGGATAATATAATCATTTATTTATTTAACTTTGTCTACTCATTTTATTCAATTATTCGTTATCATAAATACATAGATAGTTAATTTATTTTATTTAATAAACTATTTGCTCATTGAAATATAATATAAAGTGACTACTACGTTTGAGAAAAATATCAAATCCAACTGTATTACTGTAAGCAGTATTGAATGCATTTTTAATTATTTATGGTGTATTTCTTAACGATAGGTAAATCTTTCTACGTCTCCTTTTTGATTTCATCATTTGTGTAGAATCAAAACATTTTTGTCTAATTAATCGTAAAAGACTCAGCGACCAAAGGGGCTAAGATTCTTTACAAACTTAATATTACACTACACATTTGTAGAATAGAAAATAAAAACAGGAAATAAAATAAAAAAGCAATACTGTTATCATTTTGGAACCAAAATATATTTGTTTCATATGTAATTTGTGCGTACTTCCATTTTGGGGTTAAACTAAAAAGGTGAGATTTTTAATAGAATATTTGTGAAGTCAAACCGCGGTGTGAATATAAATTGTATATAAAATGATATTACCATAATTTAAGAATATGAAGAAGTTAAAAAAAAAAAATCAGTAAATAGTTTGTTCTTTTTGTGCTTATTTTACTCAATTATAATAGTGTTTAAAAATAATATATGTACCCATAATAACAATAGTGAGTGAGCAAATTTTTATGTCAATAATGCTGTACTTTTAAGAGTGATATAATAAAGCGACATACAAAAGAATTGTTAGAATTATTGGTATGGAAATACCTGATCTGACATAGTATTCTTGGGAAAGGTCCCTAACCTAGGCAGCAATGATGATAGTTTCTTTTTTTTATCTTTTCGTTCATGATGAGTGGCTATATGCCCAATTAAGGAACACTTATATGTGAATGCTTGGCTACATATGTCGCACACAAATCTCTTAACATCTGAATGTATTCTCATATGAGCAGTGAGAGTGTATTTATCAAGATAAGATTTGCCGCATACTGCACAGGGAAAATTCCTAGGACCTCCATGTGATAACTTATGTTTAGTCAAGCTCTTCCTGGCAAAGAAACCTTTCCCACAAATTTCACAGATGAAATCTTTGAGTTTTTGATGCACCCGACGAATGTGTGTTCGTATTGAATGACGTGTGTAAATATTTTCGCATATTTGACATTTGACCTCTCCCACCTCTACTTTGTTGTGGGCTTCCAATAAATGTCTCTGTTTGCGGCCGGGTGTTGCTAAATATTCAGGACAGAACTGACATCTGTGAAAAAAAGAGAATTATTAAGTGGAAAGTAAGTTACATATGTATGTATGAATAGTATCATAATTATATTAGGCAGTTAAAATGAATAATCAACAGCACACCATATCCAATTCTATTATTTATGTTTCTAGTACCTTTGTCCTTTTGGTCGGTTACTATGTGTGTTTCTGACGTGTCTATTCCTTTGGCCCTCATCACGGTACACAACATTGCATTTTGGGCAAGTAAACTCGTCACAGGGAAAGTGCTTGTCTCGATGCTTTAAATACTTTAAATAATTTTGACAAGTCCACTCGCATTTATCGCATATATAGTCAGGGAGATGCACATCAATGTGCTTTCTCAAATTTGAGGGTTTTTTAAACTCCAGATGGCAGACACTAGAAAGAAAAGTACTTTCAATGCAAATGAAACCAAATGGAATATAGATATAATATGAGATGGTATAGGGAAATCAACGAATGCTAAGAACTTTTGCAAACATCGTGGAGTATCCTTATTCTCATTGATTGAAAATACAGTTTTAGAATGCACTATGTGCTGACACAAAAAAATATATACATAACACAGATTGTATTGTACTATTACGTACCTGCACTTTGTTTCCAAGGGGTCAACGTGATAATATACAATGTGAGACTCTAGCGCAATTTTTAACATATCTTCCTTTTTCAATTCATTAACATTTTCGATTTTGAGTGGTTCTCTGAAATGTACAAAAAAATGATAAATTGAATTTGTGCAATTTACTGTGAGTATTTGAAAATTTTCATAGGTGTCTTCATCTTCGTGCTAATTCAAAATTTGTACTCTTTCATGTAGATGGATATGTACATCACTCATGTGCACAGAGCATTAAAATCAATAACAATATATGAACGTACAATACATAGTTCACATTGACTCTTACTTCATAGCTAGGACATTTTTCATGATAAATTAAAATTGTTTATTAATAAACGGACAAAAAAATATATAAAATCTCTTAATCGTCAATTTGAAACATCTAGTGGCAAACTTACCTTTCTTCTTTAATTGACTGTTTTCTTGTTCTTTTTTTACGCATAGATTCTTTCCCTACAACTTTTTTTGTCACTTGTTTTCTTTTAGAACCTGGCTTCACTATCTTTCTATATTCAACTTCTGCTTCTTTATTATTATTTATCTTCAACGATGAACTGAAAAATAATTGTATCATTGAAACAAATCCAGTAAATGAAGAGATATCTCAATTCATATAGATTTTTTAGAAAATTTAACTTTGCTATATTTGGAATATTATATTTAAAACGTTATCAAATATTTTAAATTTCAAATTGCAATCCTGTGAAAACATACAAGTTAAATTTAGAATTAAAATACTCTGGAATGAATATACATTCAACTTTTTGCAATCATTCTTCGATGAAAGAGGATTATAAAAAGGTGTGGCGATAATTGCTTAATATAAATAACTTTTCAGTTCAGTCAAAATCAAAGTCATCATGTGCAGCACTGCTTTTTTAGAATGAAATGTCATACATACATTGCATTTTCGTGGCATCGTTGAAGAGTGGTGAATAAAAGATTTTCGTCTTCATTTTTTGGAATTGTGCTATCAGCCACCACTGCTGCACCATTTTCTGTCGTTACCGAACTAAAGAAATATTTTTTAAATTGATTAATAAACGCAAATGATTCAGCAAGCCCTACAAAAGCATTTAGTAGACCCTCGATATAACAGACTAATGCGGGTGAGGGGGTGTCCGTTAAAGCCGAAAGTTTTTTAGTGTTGACATTTCATCATATTTATGGTTTAAAATTACAAAATATATTTATTACCTCAGAAAGTTTTACATAAGAATGTTTATTTATATTATTTTTTAACTAACCACAGAATTATGATAATATTTTCCAAATAGTTTTGGATTTTTTGTTGTAAAAATAATTTATGAACTGGAGCAATTTTAAATGTAAGTATTAATGGCTTTATATATTTCCATTTAATAATGATCCATAAATACACTTAATTTCAAATAACTAGTAAGACTAAAGCATTTTTAACTTATTTATTGCCATTTTAATTACGGGTGTAAAATTCTTAATTTGTTTTAGTTTGTCATAGTTAGTAATGTCTACAGTTTTTTTTTTTTTAACTAAGGACTGGGACTCAATTGGTTGAGTAATTGGCTGACCACCATTTCTTGTGAAACACAACCCATCAATATAAGTCGACATTATAACACATATGTCCAAAAACTGACAGAAATGTGGCGACATGTGATGCTAAAACATATTAAGTCCCGTGGTGCATTTAACATAGGTAGATCTATACCACTTGATCTAGTGTTTTCAACAAGAGTAAATCACTTGTTAGGATGTATCTGCTTTAAAAACAGTGCAACATAACAATTATTAGTAATAAGCAATTGATGAAGTATAAAAATATCAACTGAAACTCTTCAGAATGTAGTTTTTTTTATATGCATTTTTTTTTACTTGCCTACTTTGGTAATTAGGTTCATGGTGTGGAAGTGGATCATCTCTCCAAAAATTATCATTATCATCACTTTCCAATGAATCTGGAATCTTGCATTTGAAATCAAAGATTTGGTCATCGTCCTGAATTGAACATTCAACTTTTGATTGAATACAACTTAAAACAGGATTGCTTTTCCTTTCTGAAATGCAATATAAATTAAGCCAATAAAAATATTTTAGGCTAAGTGTAAATAATTATTAGTCATGTAATGACACAAGATCTGAGGCAAAACTATGTCCGGTGTATACATAAACAGAGTATATATGTATATATATCTTTAGAATTTACTAGAACTATTATAATTTGTGAAAACAGTATGTTTAAACTTATGTTTTTTACTTCGTCAAATATAAGTCTGTTATTAACAGTTGTAGTAATTTAAATATTACCGAGCCAGAGTCTGATGGTTTCTTGGGCAGCTTTTACTTGATTTTTAAAAATTACCACTTCTTGGAGTCTTTTGATGCATGATTAACAGATCATTCGAAGATTTCGACTATTCCCTAAATTCTCAAACTGAAATAAAGAATGTAATAAAGCTTTAAAGTTCCTAAGTAGATTTTGAAACTTTTCCATATGCCATCATATGTATATCATTGAGTAGTAGATTTTTATCACTATATGTAAAACTGCTATTTAAAGTTTGACTTTCAGTTTGAGGTGTGCCTTTCATAACAATACTGTTGAGATCTCAACAGTTCAAAACACCCTTAGATTAACACTTTTGCAGACACGTCTGCAATTGCAGTCATTTTTCGCCCGTTAAATGGAACACATCTCAAGACATGTTTTTTTAAATAGCGTTGGACATGTCTGCAATTTGCAGACGCATGTGTGTTGAGTTTTATATGCAGATTAGAACTTGTTGTCTGAAGGCAATACCCTTGGTCAGTCGTTGTGTTCCATTCTATTTAAGTGTCCGCGAAAGTGTTGAAGACAACTAAAACGATTCTAATACAATACATCAGTTCTCATTCAAAAAAACCAAAACATAACACAACCATAAATTTACTGATCCATTCGTGATATTTTCAGTAAACAAAAAATATTTTTTGTTTGTCGTCTTATCTTTTCGTTTGTATTACCAATTAGACTGTTATTTGTTTATCGTCTCTATCTGTAGTAGTACAGGACTAAAACTTAATAAACGAAATACTACATAGTTTTCAAATATTTTATTTCAGCATTCGCAAAATATTGAATAATGTTTTATCATTTATTCTATATTTACATCAGGGCGAGCTATTTTTGTGCGCAACTGCCATTTTGAAAGATGATGTGTAGTTTAAACGTCAAAGTATGTTAGTGATGTGAGAATAGAGCTTCCAACTAGCTACCAACTTAAGCATGAAAATTGCGAAACTTTTGTGGCTAACTTAATAAAATTGGATAAATCCCAATGTAGCCTATTGTACTTACTTTTATAGACAAACAATATTCCAACATTTCTGAATACGCCTCCGTTTTTCCATTATAATTGCATATTTCTGTCATATACTTAAGGTTAGTTTTACCGGTATCGGCTAAACACGTCTGACATACATCGGACAAACGAATATGAGTTTCTTCATCATTTTCTAACTTTATTGTGAGGTGGTTGTTTTCCAGTGGATCCATAATCAATATAAACCTATTAATAGTGATACGACGAGTATAATGCCGATAATACTATTAATAAAAGCTATACATTGAAAAAATAAGTTATATCTTATAAATTTGATTATTGTGAAATATTCATAACATTAAACTCTTGGAAGACGTCACATCCTTAAAGAATATTGATACGTTTCTTTCAGACAGCATGTCAGCGGATATCTGTTATATAGTATCGTAGAATTTTATGTCACGAATGAAAAAATTAGCAAACAATACATGTAAAGACTCTCCAACATATAATTTAAATGTGAAAATAAAAACATTAAGGGTGAAATGTCAAAACTCTGAGCGACATAAACTATCACCAGTACTACCAGATTTATAAAATCTTTCCTAAATTTTGTTTTTTTATTATTACAACTCGTTCGATATATCAAACTTAAAATATGTCTTTTTAAAATAATATGTCGTTGAATCGATGATTTTGATTTAAAATAAATAGCTTAGTTATAATTAGTACCATATTTTAAAAACATTGTCGCAATCTACATTATTTATTATTTTTGTTATTTATAATAAAATATAATCAGTTTTGAAGTGATTTGATCAGCATTTTTTATATTCCATACCAAATTTTGAAGTTCAAAAAAGCTTTTGTTTAACATTAAAAAAAACTCTACCACAATAAAAAAATATTTCGATCAAGTATCCAAGCCTTATTTCGTGAAGTAAACTAAAATATTTCTATGGCAATTATACAACAGCTGATAAAAATATTGTGTTCCAGGTCGCCAGTGCCGTGTTCGCGCATTATCATTTTATTATTTTGCTATTTCAAACATTAATAACGATGGCAGCGAGGAATCTGACTAGGCTGGGTTTTCTTGATACTTCCAAAACCGCTTTTTTAGCTTGTGACATTCAAGAGGCCTTCAGGAAAACAATTCCCAACTTCGACCATTCTGTCAATGTAGCGAATAGAATGGTGAGGAAATTGTAGTAATCTTTTGCAGTTGATATTTTTTTGAACTTGATGTTTCCATATAATTTTGACGAAGAATTTGTGGTAAATCAGCCAAGAATCTATATTCGTAGAAAAAGGATGTATAGTCGCGATAAGCATGTCAAATGGCGAAAACGCAGGTGGATTTTAATGTATACTAAATAGTCTGAATACAACTCAGTTATTAGTATAATATTAACATGTAGTTGTACAATAAATACGAAAATTTGCGTTTCTTTTTTATATTATTAAGTTATACTTGTATTTATATGAATTTCTAGTATTCTTTGGAAGATTTTTATATCTAAAGCATAATATTCATGAATAGCAATGTAAGCATTTGCATATATGGATATTTATGTATGTGGTTATGTAATTCATAACGGCACTGTTATTATTATAGATCAGTAATTAAACATAGACACAGAACATGGATGTCAATGGGTAAGGTGATTGGTTGACAACTAGTTATTAGAAAAAATAAATCTTCATTTTTCATTCACTTCGTTCATTTCATTTACTTAAAGTCGAAGTAATATCTATATTCAACCACACATATACTGTGTAGACAGTTCTAGATTTATAAGTGGGATCCATTTCAAGATATCGTACTGTTTTGAATTTTATGGTATTTCGCATTTTTAGCTTACATAGGCACAGCTTTTACTGATAGCATATTTATAAACATATTCTGTAATTTTAAGAATTTTCTCCATTTTTTGATATTGATTGTACTCAATATTTGTAAGGAATTGCTGCCTTTGTTCTGTTTTAATTTAAAATTTTCAATATTCATTTTAACAGTTGTTTGTTTATATTATTTTATCTTTTTTTTCAGTCAGCGGCGGCTACCATTTTCAAAATTCCACTATATGTATCAGAACAATATCCAAAAGGGCTTGGTCCTACATCACCAAAGTTTGATAAATCACCAGCTGTGCTGACTTTTCCAAAGACTAAATTCAGCATGGCAACACCAACACTCATGGATGATATCAAGAAAAGATTCCCTGATAAATTGGAAGCAGTGGTTCTGTTTGGACTTGAAGTTAGTAATCAGGAAAGATCAATCAAAACTTTTATGAATTTGCATATTGTCTACTCCCCAATAATAAAAAATTATTAGAAACTCCAAATTAAGCAGCTAAATTTATTGAAACATTGCATATTATTCACATTACCATTTCCCCCGTAAATATAAAACTTTTTAATCCTTATATTCATTCTGAATTATTTAAAACTAGTAAACTTCCATATGTGTTTACTAGTTTTAAATAATTCAGAATTTAAAATCAATTTCCATCAAGCACCATC
>JAGVSQ010004012.1:0-14862 GCA_022683975.1 Rhyacophila evoluta
ATTGTAGTTCACAAAAATACCGTGATGACGTACGTGCACTGGTATAAAAGTCGGACTGTAAGCGCAACCGCCAAACGATGACTGAAAACGTAACAAGAAAAAATAAGCTAAAACTTCTGAAAAACTGTCCAACGTAATCTAGTCCCGAAATTGTGAATCATTCGACGGTGGATAACAAAAAGGACATAAGCCGCATAAAATAAATTTTACAGGAGACACCCAAGACGTTTATTTTATGATTTTGAGCCAAAGTCAAAATAATACATAGAAAACACCTTGAAGTGCCTGAAGACTAAAACTGATTTATTCAACATGGTATAAATTTAATAAGTTAATTAAGAAAAACTATTAAAATTGATTAGTTGAAAGCCCTTTTTCCTGGTCGCAAATTTTATAAGCAACACAATCTAAATTTAGACACTAATTCGGCATTTTCAGCATACATCCTTTTGATGGAACACATATTAAGTTGTATACATTTAGATTATGGAATAAAAGCTATTTTGAAAAATTAAGGGTTACGTCCTTTTCCTTTCTACAGTCGATATGCATTCGTTGACATTTGACACATGCCGTAATGTTATTCATTAAAGGATAATATGAAAAGAGTCAGAGTCAATCGACTTTTTCTGACTCCAACTGCACAGCCCTGGTATAAATTCATAAGCGTTAACGAAAAGGCGTTAGAGGTACATGATGTAAGTAGAAATTGGAGTGATATACAGCTATGTCGTAATTTACCTGGCTATAAATGAAATTGGCTTTTTTCTATGAATGGAATTATCATGTTAATAGTTTTGCTTGTAAAACAATGTAACTAATTCGTCAACATGCTATTTTCGTATCACGAATGACGCAGGCTACTAAAATATTTTTTATTACTCCGCAGATGGATTGGCATGCGTCATAAAATTGATTTGGATTTATGGTTGAGCTTATAGTTTTGATGTGCTGCTGCCGTCTGATTATCTCTAGCTAACTTTGAGTGCCGGTGGTTTTTATATATCATACAAGTACACTTAACTAAGTACACGCACATCGTCGTCAATATTACAGAAACACGTAACTTGATTTTTTTGGTTTGAGTCACTTTATAAAGTAAAGTTTTATTCTTTGCAATCTCTTGCATCAACAACAAATAATTTGTACACGTTTTATAAACATATGTGTGAATACAAAAATGTGCTAATGATACGAGAGATTATAAAAAATAAATCTAAAGTGGCTCAAACTAAAAAATCAAGTTACGTGTTCTTGAAATATTGGAGACGATTTTATAAACAATTAAATATCTGTTAATACATCGAATTTTGATAAATAAATTTCTTTCATCTTACCGTGAAAAAATTAAAATGCTTTGAAATGTAGCAAAGTCTCGTACCACGTCAATTTTGTTTATATCGGATTCGTTGCTTAGATGAAATTGTATCTGCCACTAGTGATACTTATTGATGCGTTAGTGGTTATGATATGCATTTCGATGACAGGATTTACGAGTTCAAATGCCACTGGTGCATGGAAAATATGTAGGACCGGATGTGAAATTATTGGTTGAGTAATCAATTGATAATTATTTTTTATAGAGAACAACCTTTTAAATAATATATACATGACTTTATATTGTGGTACACTGTTTCATAAATATGCTCCACATTCGGAGCGGAAATGCTTAAAAATATTAAAGATAAATGAAAAAAAAAATGATGATAGTAATAGGATCTATTACTATCATCATTTTATCCTTTGATAATTTACCGGTTCTGCTCGCTCTCACTCGAGAGTAATGCATGGATAGTCGAAGATTACGCACATTGAAAGTTATATATATATATATAATATTCAGAATCTGATTCATTTATAAATAAGAATATTTAAGTTGAGTTTTCTTTATATATAGATATAGCTTTAAAAGCTGTGCTCATTTTAAGGTCAAATTGCGTCACTTTTTTGCGAATCCCTGACAGGGTCGGATTAACCTACGTTAAATCGGGACGAAGTCGCAGTCGGGCTCTCCGATCCGGCCCTGAGTGCGTCCGACCATCTTACCACGATTAGCTTAGCTTTTCGACACTTATCTTGACGGAAAGGTGTGCCACTAATAGACACAGCCTTTACGTTAACTTATAAGCTCTCGCGGACAAATACTGTGAAAACTTATAGAATAGTATTTTTGATTATTCATTCTTATAAACTCGTCTAAAATTTTCATAAACCCAATTTTTACAGTGATTAATTTAAATATTGTTGATTTAAATAAATATCGCTATGATCCTATTAGGTTCATAGACAATTGCACTACAACCCCTATCCCCGAGAGACCAGAAAGAGAAAGCTCTATATCGATGGTGATCTGACAATATGTCCCATGTAGCAATCGAGACGGTGATATGACCTATTGTTTATTAACATTTAACATTTGTTTCCATCAAAAATAGGTTGTTTTTTCATTATGTATATACAAATTACTTGCTTGTTCTTTTAGTTATACTTAAGCTAATGTGCAAATTTAAGCTGAAATATAGTTTAAGCTCTCCAATGAAAGTAGTCATTTTTAAGATAGGACACATTGCCGGAGCACCATTGATATAGATAGAGCTTTCTTTGCCTTGTTTTTACATGGCGCTTAAAAATCTTCTATCTTTCTAATGGAGTCAACCAAAGGACCACTAAATTTTGATATTATTCTTAAAATCTTTGATAAAGCTATATATAAAGGCCAGCATCATGTTATTTGATGTGATTCTGATATTTTCGCCCTCAAAATATATGTTTAAAGCTGAAATTGTTGAACACCTCGCCGTGTATGATTACCTCAGATCGCCCATATATTTCATGAACTAAATTATGTAATATACTAATTATTACATAGAGATAAGCGTGCTCGCTTTGTTGCGGGATGAATTGATACAACTGCTGAAGATTGGAAAAAATTAAAGATCGAAGACAGGATACCAAATGAGTCACACAACAGGTTGAAAATAAACTGTCAAAACTCTATACACTTTTTTGACACAACTAAAAAAACAGTCTCCCCGATAGTGTAGTTGGTAGCGTGCACGCCTAGCAATCCGGAGAATGCGAGCTCGATTCCCCATCTGTCGGATTTAAAAAATCCAAAAATGCAATACTTGATGCTTATTGGGTTGAGTAATTTTTTGACATACGATTCTTGTGAAAAATAATCTGTCAAGACGTCTTCACTCTTCGGAGATTCATATATTCCTCTGTCGGAGTGGATATCTTAAATCTGTGTAGAGCCGTGTGCTCCACGTTGGGGGCGAACATGGTATAAATATAAAAAAGCACTGTTATGAAAAATGTATTTGAGTATTACAAATTTATTTTTATAGCTTGTCCTCTCTAGCAGTGGAGTGTATAGATATCAACAGTGTGAATATGATCATCATATGCATGAAGTATATATGAATCTCCGGGTTCCATGACACCTGCACACATGACAAGTGCTCACATGACATCTGCGCACATATTGAAGTGCTCACATTAACACAGAAATTAATATTAAGACATTTTATATTTAATTTACGTAATTATAGTATAGGTAGGTGTCATTGAAATAAAAATCTACCTATACTACAATTATGTAAATTAAGTATAAAATGTCTTAATATTAATTTTTGTGTTAGTTTGAGCACTTCAATGTGTGCGCAGATGTCTTGTGAGCACTTGTCGTGTGTGCAGTTGTCTGGTTATCGAATCTCTGCTCTACCAAGGCTTATGTTCACAATTTTTTTTTCACGTGATTTCATTTTCAATTATTTGCTTAATCCATTGTGAATCCAATGCTGTGTCTTTGATTTTTTTTAATTCAGCTGGTGTGGTTATCGAACTCGTAATATCTACCTCAGAAGCGCGCACACTTTCCTATCGGTTAGTGGCGAGTGTATCTAATATGGTGGATTTATTTATTTTTGATCTGTTTTACGGTACACTGTTTATTATATAATAAGTCCGCTAAACGCCGGCACTTAGCGGTGTTTGCAGCGGCGAAATGGCAGAAAATTGGCATGGAGATTCGCGACAACAGGTGAGCGCGTGTTTACCGGCGTTCGCAGTTACCGGTCGTCGGGTGTGACAGTCGGCCACTCGCCCCCTCCCTCGCGTCCTCTGCCCCCTCCCCCCGCGACTTAGCCACCAGTCACTGGGGGGAGGAGGGACGGCGGTCGCGGACGCCCGGTTTGATTGAAAGCCCGCTCGACAGACGGCGTGCACGGTGTTCGCAAAATGTTTTCAAATGTGTCACGTACGCTTTTTAACGATTTTTCCGAGATTAATTTTGAACAACCACTTTTTAATAGTACACGTTAAATCTGAATATATAATCCATACACGTTTTACATATCGTCACCAATATTACAATAACACGTATCTTGATTGTTATGCTTACGTCACTTAAAGTATAGTTTTATTTTTTGCAATCTCTTGTATTATTGTCACACTTTTACACGAACAACTAATTTTCACACGTTGTTTAAGCGTATATGTTAATGCAAAAATGCACCGATTATACAAGGAATTGCAAAAATCAAAAATTTACCAAAAAAACAATATACGTGTTCCTACAATATTGGTGACAATATCCTCTCTTGGAGTCTATAAGTAATTATATAAAAATAAGTAAGTATCGTTATTCTGAAAGTTATCAACGGAAAAAGATTGTGGCGTCATACGGGGAGCGTTATGATATCTTCGCATGCTATGTTGACCAAATAAGTACCTTTAAAAAAATGTTTATTTTCAACTACAGCGTACTAAAGTGCTTGGGAACCTAAGTATGGGTTAATTAAATACGGGAGCATTCACGTTGAATAACGTAAATCGTTTTGCTGTATCGAACTCACAAAACCTTCTGATGTGTTCAGTATAATAAATTAATTACTTCATAAAATACATTGTAATTAAATTGGCATAGTATTAAAATATATAAACTACTATATCGCTTCATAACAAGTTGCTAACATTTTTATTATCGAATATTAGTTACTATTTATTGTAACTACGTTTTAAGCGGTGGCTTAATCCTTGATAAAAAAATGCTAGTAGGTTATTTAATTTCAACTTACTTTTTCTATATTTAAGAAGTTATTCCTTAATGTTGATGATTCGATTGTTCATAAAACAGATCGTATGGTAATTAAGAAGCAATTAACATCACATTATTTGTTAAATGCGCTTAAAAAGTAAGTAGGATGCCAAAAAAATAATAGTAGGGTGGCGTCCTGTCTCAAAAAAAGTACCATGGCAAAGCCCTGCCCCAACTGCCCAAATATACCACTAGTTGTAAAATACATTTATAACTTTAGTAAAACCATATTAAATGATAATAGTTGTTGAATAAAATGGATTGGAATCTTAACGAGTGGATAATCACTCATCTTAAATTTAATTTAATATATATATAACTCACATTTCAGAAATTAAAAGATTTTTATTGTGTAATAGTTCACTTATTATATCTTTATTTTACTACTATAGACTTAATCAAGTTAAATCCGTGGCAGGGTTGGTTAAGTACACTCGTATCAGGGATCAAACTCTTTTGTTATATAACTTTAAAAAACTAAAGCTGTAAAGCTGGCTGACTGATGGTTTTGGCAGTTGACTGGACACCAGTTCATAAAAAATATAATTAATTATTTTTCACTATCAAGAGTTAAAGCCATATTCATACATTCGGAAGATGCGAATTCTGGTTTTGTATAAGATACGTTATTGTATTATCAATAAGCTGTGCGATTAGGTGACTAGAGTATTTGCGCTGTGAAGATTTATATGCTCTACATTCAGGGAGATAACGGTTAAATTGTTTATTAAAAATTATTGATTGAATACAGATTATTAGGTTATATGTATTTTGTATGAATTTTAAGATGATTTTTGAGTGCTTATCACCCGTCGAGAATTTTCCGGAAAATTCGTTGCATCGAATCGCAGGGCACCCTGTAGGGGCGGCTTGCCAGTCGACCGTCGGCCGATACTCTCGTCATGTCGACTTCGTCATTCTCGCCCATGGCGCCTTGCCGCACGGTCGCGTATCGTTACCTCCTCCGCAGTCTGTAGTCCCGTGTTAAAACTTCACTCGAAACACCGCGGCCAATCAAAAGGCTACCTTCCACGGCGGGGATTGTGCCTGTTTTCGTTGTTTATGTCCGACTGACATCGCGAAATTGAATAGTATAACCTAAAAACACAAGTGAAAAAATATAGTGTTCACACGTGACTATAGTGCCTACAAACAAGTGTATAAAACCATAATAAACAACGTGAAAAACTCACGTGGAAAAAGTTTTTTTGTCAAATTTTGACGATAATAAGTAAAACATAAAACAACACACGTTTATTCAGTATTTAAACACTTTAAAAATATCAATATCATTAAAATAATTCAATTTTTTAAACAATAAACTTATATTTTATTAACAAAAACTATAAAACTGTGTCAGTGTGACTGTTAATTCAACCTGTATTATATTTTTTATAATCGTCCGTTAAATTTATATATTTGAATATTCACGCTGTGAAAAAAATTATGCGATAATATTTTGCGAGAAGTATTTTAATTGTTTATGATAGAATTGATAAACACAACACCAAAGAGGGGCAATGTGTGTTTTCAGTTGCTGGCATGTGTCGTTCGCTGTGAACGTTCCGTTGTAATTCAGAATATATAATGTGAATAATATGACACACGTTATTACTACGTTGTGATATAAAGTGCCCGAAAGTTTGATCTTTCGCAGTGTTTACAGAATATATTTTGTGTGAAAGCTCCCGAATGAGAATAAGTCGCTGAAAGCGCGGTAAAGGATTTCAAAAGCTGCGCGGTTCTGGTGGAATAAGTATTTTTTTTATATCAAGGTAATCCAACTTACTAATTGCGATCATGTATTGTTGAATAATTATAAGGAATATGCACTAACATATAATACAAAATACATTTACACAATACTGTTCATTAAATTGCATTTCTAGTATGGTGATTTTAAAGAAATCGAGATTAATCAAAAAGTATACTCATTTATCAAGTCTTCACATTTATCAAATTTGCTAAAATACCTATATTAACAATAATTTATTTTTAGGTATCGAGATTTAAACTAATCTACCTAACATAGTAATTTGTTGTTTAAAACTTCATAATTATTTAATTAATATGTCCCTAATTTGAAGAATAACTGTTTCAATTAGAAATATTTGTAAAAATTATTTCAGCTCATGTCCCGAGATTATCGAGATTATATTATATTAGATCATATTTATATCAGTAGGTAAAGATCATTAAGTAGCCATATATTGATTATAAACGTGTTTTATAGTTAGAGCATTATTTGAAATGTTAAAAAACGTACGTTATATCAAATAAAAAATGATTCTTCCGGTTGCAGAAAACCTATGTTGAACGCACTAATTAAATGTAAATATATTTTAATATAATTTGCTAAAGTTGTAGAGTAACATATATAAAGAATTATAATATATTTTCATTTTAATATACGGCAACACAATTTGTTTTATTTTAGCTGTATTTACAATACCTATATATTGTTTCTACAATTGCATACAGATATCAAAATAGTAATGAAACATAGCTTTATTTACATACATCACATTCATATATTTATTGTGCAAGTGTAAACGATTAACGTATTAATGTGCAGTCTGAAAAATGGGCATTCCGCCAATACCTATCTTGGATTAGCACACTTGTCACATGCGATACGTCAAACTGTGCACATATTTTTAATTATATCGGCATACTGTAATATATATAATTAAACCAATTATAATAATACATAAGATTTTGTTTTATCTTTGGGTATATTTTAATGTATTGTATTTAAATAAATTGCGATTATATATGTAATATACGATAAATAATAAGAATACAATTATTTGTATTGCTTCAATGTCATTTTACTTGTCCGGCGGCTGTTGCAAAATCGTTTTGTTCACATATTTATATTAAAATATCACAATTTGATAACAGATTATTTTGTATACATTGTTTTGTATTATTTTAACGTATAATTATTGAAATATATACTGTGCATCCGCTTCCATAACTACTTACTAGATATATATAAGTGAATTTCCAGTTTACTATAATGTTTGAGCACATATACTCATTGAGTTTATTAAAGCCTACGTTGCATAATATATACTTGTGTTTTTAATGCATTAATCCTACATTTTCTTGAATTAAAGAAAAAATGCTTTAAGAAAAATTGAACATTGAACCACATTCATAAAAGTATTTTTTTCTTATAATATGCATTCCGAGTGAGACATATGAATCTTTATTGTGTGGACATAAATTAATACGCATGTTTTAACGCTAAAATCCTTAAATTAAATCTCATGTTAAATACTCAGTTGAATGATATTAAATACCGAATACTCAAGTCACTAATGTTTATACAACCGTTCCTGCATGCAGCTTTTAGGAAATAAAATAGATTATAAATGAATATAGATTTGATAAAATAAAGCAAAATTTAAAAAAATATATGTGATATTTACAGAGAGATTAGCCAAAACAATATTTTTATAAGAATAGAACAAAGTTTAATATAATTATGTTCGTTATAAAAAGAATAATGAATTATTTATTGATGTTTACATATTGCACGAGGAGTACACAGTTGTCCTAATCCATGTTCCCCCTTTATCCTAGGAGAACACTGAAATTTTTATGCAAAATTTATTTAGCGAGCTATACCCAAAACTTCAATATTATTTTAAACAAATTCATCAAGCTATAGAGACTTAATACTCCAGTAATTATGAAATGACAGCGTGATTAAAATTTTAAAGAGTTTTTTCATTATCAATAAAAACAATTAATACTATTAAGCCATTACACATTAAATTGAGTATTTTGACATGGATCAAGAGGTTTGTTTTTGCGCTACTGAAAAATGGGCAATTTTGATTTACCACAGTGTTCTTCTGGGGTCGGAATATTTTGTGGAACTATTGAAATATTCAAATATGAAATCAGCTTTATACGTAAAATAATGCTTATTAATCGTATTGTATCTAAATATATAATGTGCTAATGAAATGAAAGTACTGCCGACCAAAAACTACGCGGAAATGCTTCGTGAACGCATAAAATGTTTATTTTCCTAGACAATTTTCCATAATTAACTATTCGTGTAGTCTCCATTAGCACCGAGGACCATATTCGACTGAGTATAAGTAACAGTATTGTCGTTGTAACTGTTTTGTTTTTCACTCTACACCGTCTAGTTCGAATTACCTGTAAGTTTCTATTCGAATGTGTATGTCTCAAAATGGCATATAGTGTTAGATGGATTCGTGGATAATGGAATGGACGTTAGAGAAAATTTAACAAATTAGGAATGACGCTGTATTTCAGAAATATGGTGTTTCAGTGGCGCGGAGAAAGAAGAGGTATAAGTAAATATTGATTTAACATTTAAAGTATACGTTTAAAAAGTAATTAATACAAACAACTTGCGGTATAATTAGTTGTTGATTTAAAAATCTATGTAGTATTCTGTCACAAGTTTAAGTTTTTCCAAGAAAGGCTACTTTCCAGCGTATTGATGGCGATCTGACAATATGTTATATTTACCGATCAAACTTATTATAGCGATATATATTATTGTTTATTAGTATTTAAAATTTATTTCTATAAATGCGTTGTTCCTTCTTTATCAATAAACAGAAATATAAATATGACGTGTTTTTTCTTTGAGTTATATTTGAGTCGATGAAAACTTTGCGTTGAATGGCTTTTTTAATATAAGACGTATTATCAGATTATTTTACAGACAGTTTTTAATGCTTACGTTTTTATTAGGGTTACTAGTAAATTTTGTCAGTTATCGTGCCAGAATTTATTAGGTAGAACTTCATTAAATAATATGCCGAAATATGTTATAATACTTGAACAACCATTTTGAAAATATGTAGTATTATACAAAGTTGACAATGTATCAAATTGTTTTATTAAATATATTTAAATTAATCCTTTAAAGAACTTCGATATTCATGGTGATTACTGTAAATTAAAGAATACATATTACAAGAGTCGCAAATATCAATTATATATAACATTGAAGTGCGTTAAGAAGAAGTCGGTCTTTTATTTACCCGATATGGTAGTAAGTTAGTAAGTTTTTTTAAAGAAAACCCATTAAATTAATGTAGTAGAAGACATTTTTCTGGTCGCAAATTTCACAACCCATTCTATTTTCAAACTTAAAAGTTAAATCTAGATACTAATTCGGCATTTATAGCTTACATTATTTTGATATAACGTTTATTAAGCTGTATACATTGTGACTGTCAAAAAAACTATACTTAGTTTGAAACAAACTGAGCGTTCTGTCATTTTGTATTTTTACGGTTCATATATTACGGGAGTATTTCCAAAGTAAACTAATTACACTACGCCGTAATGTATAAGAGAAGAACTCGAACAAGTATTTTTTGTCTAAAATAACAATTTGGTATGAAAATCAGTGAAAAAAAATAATTTCAAAAATATTAAAAACAAAAATAAACATTTTATGTGTCTGTTTTATACAAAAAATACGTGCTCAAAATGTTTTTTTTTCAATTTTGAAAGTGTGGAATAAGTTTATTTTGGAAATGTCACCCTTATACAATTGATAATTGTGTTGTCTTTAGTTGAGTTTGTACGCCAGTGAGTTCTCGTATATGTTCAGACATTGTAATGCATTTTTATCAGCTAGTTCATACAAACGCTACCGTTGATATTTATCTAAGTATCGCAACGTTATTTATTCACAATAAATTAGGTTAGGCACACAAATACAATAGCATTATTTAACCTGCTAATTCATTTATGGAAAATTAGTGACTTTCGCGTAGTTTATCATTTGTTCCGGCTCGCGTCCAGTTACCACAAAACATATTTGGATATTTTTTTATCATTTCAGACGATTAATATTTTTATAGCCCCATCGGTTTTTAATCTAATTTAAATGCAGTTTTTAGGAAACATTTTGCGATATTAATATTAAGCACTTAAAGGAATTTTCAGGAATAATTTTATAATTTAGGGCAACACTTTCGACTGGAAAAAATGAATTATTTTTTATATTCACTGTACAAGATGTCCCAAAAGTCTTCATTTTATTATTTCAATAACTTTTTCAAAATAGTAATGCAAAATTTTATTGGACTTAATCAAAACATTCGAACGTAGAAAAAAAATGTTACCCATACATAACAAATTTTACAGGATGCACAAAAATATTTAATGATTTTAGGTCAAAGTCAAAAAGATAAATAGACAGCTTAAAAGTGCACCAAGACTAAAACCGGTGTTTTATTTAACCAATATGATGCTAATTTAAGAAAAACTATCGGAGTGTTGGAAGTCCCTTTTTCTGGTTGTAAATCTGACCATCCTTTTTTGAAACTTGTAAACTACATTTAGGTATTAATTCTGCATTTGCAGTATACATCGTTTTCATAGAACGCGTTTTAAATTGTATACGTTGTAATTATCAAAAAAGCTAATCGAAGAAAAAAACTGTGGGTCACGTCATTTTCATTTCCATGATCGACATGGTTTCAGTAGCATAGAGAAACGTCTCACATGTCCTTATTAGTTTTCGTGAAATTTTCCCTGAAACATTGATATTTAGACGAGGTGACATAAATTGACCTGCAAAAACTCTAGACTTGACCAGTGGACTTGTTCTTATGCAACTACCTTAAAGCAAAGATATACAGTAACAATCCTTCCTCTCTAGGTCAATTAAGAGATATATCCGATAAGAAGAGCCTTAATACGTGCAGCAGTTCTCAGAAATGTTGCCTCCCACTTAGAAGAGTGCCAGTGAAGACACAGAACAGACTTAGAAGACTTTATTTTTATGAAATAAGTTCTTGAAGATCATTCTTTATTTTGTTATTAAATCAGTATTTTATTACATATTTTATTTTTATTTTGTAAGAGACTTTTAGGACACGTTGTGTTTTCTATAAATATTTAAATATTACTTATGTAGGTCGTTAGCATACTCTTTTATTAAATTAATTTCTTTTATAATAAAAGGGTAATGGTTTTCGTGTTTAGTACGTACATTTAACTATTTATTAGGCAATAGAATGTAACTGCTAATGGAAAAGTCACATGTTTGTGAGTATTTTACGGTTATCAAGATAAATAACAATTTTCACCGAAAATGGACTAAATATACCATCAGATATATATATAAATAAGCAATATTTTCTATGGGCGATTGATTTTAAACTATTAACAGCAAATATTCATTTTAATTCAGGCGTTACGCCATTTTTTCACCTGCTTTTACAACGTTTTTCCGTCAACATTTTAAAAGAATCGTAAATATTATAAAAACGATGTATATCAACTGATGTTTCATTTGTAAATCAAGCATTACTTTTTTGTAAGATGCACTTATTTTCGTGTGAAGATTAAAATTATACATATCTATGTTAACCAAACACGTAATCCTTTGACTGATAAAAACGACATATTTTCGCTCGTTCCATCAGCGAGAAATCTAAGCAATTATAGTTGTCTTTTTTAAAATATTTCACACATTAAATTTGCAACGTTTTTAAAAAATTATAAGACATGTTTTATTAGCAAAAAATCATATGAATGGTTATTTGTAGTCGATTTATCTTAATGAAGAATTTATCTTAATAAAAGCTTTAATAACAGGTAATTAAAATACCCAATAGACAAAATATCACTTATAATATGTTTACTGAAAACGTTTGATAAAAATATACCATACCTATTAATGTATTAAAAAAAGAGTAAATATTTTATTGTCAATACATTTTCGGAAAGTTGTTTTGTTATATAATGAAAATTTGACATAAACAATTCATTAGCTGCAAATATCCTTATATGGGTGGAAGTAGTCATACACATATAAAGATAGGATTACACAATTAATACTTAATACGATGTTATCATTTAAAAATATATATTCAATATTATGTAAAATTGTTGGCTATTAGTTCATTGCTTAAGTAGGCTTCGTTTGATAATGATTTATTGTATCTAGTATAATATTATATATATTCTTAATACTTCGGCCGTTATAAATGTATCTTGATAGTGTAAAACTTTTACAAACTAATTTTATCAGGATTGATAAAGCTTAGGCTGTCGGTTTTAATTCTTCGATAATTTAAAAATTCTTAAATATATAGTAGATTTGATCCCGTGATCTCCGGTAACGTAGCCACACGTAGGCGATGTTTTAACTGATACATATATTTATATACTATTTATAGTAGAAAATTGATTTTTGATAATTGATAATCATCAGTATCAGTGCCGCGTTGTGAGTTAGGACGCCTTTGTGCAAAACGTTTTTTGAACCATCTATTCACATATTTTCACTGATTTACAATTTGTAATTTCTAAGCCATCTTAAAGTGTTTTATATGTGTATCTTAAATTTACTTATATATACTTGTTTTCATTGTGAAGATATCATTGCAAGTAGAAAATGCTGGTTAATTTACTTCATTATCGTACGCAAAGGCGCACGTCATATTCAGACACCCTAGTGCGGTACAAAATATGGATATTACGACGGGGTGGCCCTGACCGGTATAAATAAACATTGCCTTGTCAAATAACAAAGATATCCGTTGCAGGATGCTAATCACATACTGTGGGAATGTCCAAGAAGTTTAAGGAACGGGAAGAATTTCGTTGATTTTTAAATATTTGTGGCGTCAAATATAATGTATGGGAAGCGTGATGCACATAATTGCTTGACATAACGAGATTACAATATGGATTTTTTGATCATTTTTAACTTCAGCACACTTAGGTGTATGGCAACCTATGTCTTTCGGGACTTCCGGGACATTCACGTCGATTAAAGTAACATCTCTTCTCGGTACCAAGAATTTCGGAATACACGTTTCATACCAAAACAATGTCGTTAATCTTATACATTTTTTAAATTACTTTATTTGGAAATATAATTATTGATTAATTCTTTAGTGTTACGTGTGACAAACGAGATTTTCTGACTCACAAACATAGACTCTTTGTAGAACGCTTCAGTTTTTTCGTGGTTACCCTGTACTTTTATTTGCTGCTTATAACGTGGACCTTGTTAGGTATTGCGTTTTAAATAATACTGACACAATGAAGTTCTACTTGTGAATAAATTATTTTGGATATATCTTGTAAATGTATAGAGTACGGCAATGATTTATTGTTGCAATATTGTTATTGTTTTTGTATAGACCGTTCTTCCGGGCGTATTTCTGTTTGATATGTTTTAAATCAGCAGTGTGAATTTAATGTTCATAGCTCAACTAATGCGAATATAATATTGTCAGTAATCTTTAGAATATAAAATTTGACAACAGTTGCCAAGGCATCGTGGGATATGACTTCTCGGCAGTTAGGACAGATTTATGGGCCCTCTCGCAAATGAATCATGAATTTATTTTTCGAAACGGGTCAGATCCATCTGAATACGATCGCCTCCTGAAATATTTCCACAATACACAACGGAAAAACGAGCTATCCATCCAGTAATGTGTCCAATAAATCCAAGAAATGTGAGCGATTAAGTATATGCAATAATAATAATTGACCGACAGAGGCGTGCCGAATGTTTTTATCTTCCACTCTGATGCAAAAATGTTTCATTGCAACTGTTAGAATTACGTTATTTTTGGATTTAAAAAATATAACGTAAACTAAGAATATAGATAAGATGAAAAAAACATGCATACACATCTTTACTGTATAATATATTAAGCTTTATTGAATATGAGCGATTAAGTATATGCAATAATAATAATTGACCGACAGAGGCGTGCCGAATG
>JAGVSQ010004013.1:0-20284 GCA_022683975.1 Rhyacophila evoluta
CAGAAGTCTCAGAAATTTCTTCTAAACCCTCTCCACCATGAGGTCGTATTTCAACAGATTTGTGGCCCAAACAACCGATTCACTCTCTAGCCTGCTTCTAACTAATGAATTATACAGAGTTTTGAGTATTATAACATCTGAAAAGATCCTGAACGTACGAAGCGCCCATTACTATTCAGAATTGCTTTTACATGCATTATATATTATACGTATTTTAGTATGGTTCTATTCTTTATTTTTAATATGTATTACTTTATTGGATTCAATGAGCAATATTATTACATATCAAAGAATGTGAGTTATGATGTGACGAATAATGCGACAAAAATATTATTCACAATGTCCGGGCAATCTACTGTCTAAAATCCTAGGACAATGTGATGAATAGATGTCATTTATTTTAAATTTTAGTAATTTTATTCGCATATCACTACAATCACACAAACTATGTTTATTGGACAATGTGATACATATTTATTAATTTGTTATTTAGTCTATATAAACTACACAATATTTCTTACTCTCCGGATAATTTTATATTATTTTGTTTTATTAATACTGCCAGGTTAAGTAGTTGAATACATATCAATTGTGGAAAGGAAAAAGGATGTAACCATCAATTTTTCAAAATAGCTTTCATTCGACAATCATAATGCATACAATTGTCACACCTTCTAACAAAAGGATGTAAACATAAAATGCCGAAATAGTGTCTAAATTTTGCTTTTAAGACTGAAAAAGGATACCCTGTAAAATTTGCAACCAGGAAAAAGCACTTCCACTCAATCAATTTTATTGGTTTTTCTTAAATGACTTAATAAACTAATATCAAATTGAGTAAATAAAACAACAGTTTTTGTATCTCATGTAAAATTTGTTATATGTGGCTTATATCCTTTTTTCTTTCAAAAGTCGATTTTTAATATAATATGTTTCATTCCAACCGGGTGCTCTGATCAGTATAGCACAAGTATTTTAACACATCTACGCATTTTAAATGTTAGTCCTCATATCAATAAGACTAATAAATTTAATTAAATGTATTTGAGTCAAGAGTTGTTAGATTAAGTTTTTAGATTAGTAGATGAAGTATCTAATATTGCTAAAATACATTTTACTTTTCTTTTCAATTAGAATTGTAATCATGTACACAATACTTGTTGTTTTTGTTTTTGTTAAACTTTGCTTGTCGTTATATTAAATTACCGAAAATAATTAAAATGTATGAGTAGATTATTTAACCATGACTTAATATAATAAATATTCTTTAATTATTACAGGTGATGTGTAGACGGATTAAGCTATCTCGGGTGGGCTATTATTAATTAAACCAATTAACAACTTACTTTAACAAGCATGAAGTTCCCATGGACTTCCCACGTCTAACTTAATGAGTCACGAAAACTGGCTTCATTTTTACAAATTACGACCCTATCTCTAACAGCAATGTAATATTAAAATCTTATATACTGATATATTCAACATATATAGATTCATTTCGTTTAAAATAATAGAAGTAATTTTGATTTTTATATCTTCCTACATTGTAAAGTCTTAATAATGATGACATAATTCCGATACTCCCATCCGAGTGTTTTGTAAGTTAATTTTCTAAAATCTGCAATTAAATTTTTAACAAATTCAATGAAGGAAAGATTAATTAGCTCTCGGGGCAGCGTTTAAAGGCATCCTATTACTTCACGGTTATATTTCAAACGCCTGCCTTTTAAACACGGAATGAAATTTTAAGTCAAATTTTAAATTACATTTTTCACTGTGACGATAATATCTCTCATTACTCACACGTTTATAAGTGGAATTATATGGATCATCATTTTAATAAATATAAAGCTTAAACTAGGGCCTGGTTTCCTCAAACTTTTACGGTGCAACAGATGTTACTTAGATGAACTTAAATATACACCGCAGCTTATCAGTACTTCCTCAGTCTTCTTCGAGCTTTTGAAACTTTCGAACTGTATCATGCCTGCCGATATGTTATCAGGTCTGTTAAAGAGACTTAATCTTTTGGCAGCTATTGGAATCTTCTTCATTTTATTTTTATATTGACGTCACCAGGTATTGATCGGAAAATATCGTAAAACCTTTTGCAAAAAGCTTTCGTTGTAATATCGGAAAAAGCTTTACCCTGAAAAAGTTATTACGAGCTAGTTTTTAAGGAAATTTAATTTACTTGAATCACTAAGAATTTTGAATATGAATTCATTTTACCACAAAACACAATACCGCTTTAAAATAGTGATACGACTAAGTTTAATTTTTAATTTCACAAACATCTAAAGTAGCTTGATAAATTTAATAAGAAGTCGTTTTTAATATTGGGACATTTGTCATTTACAGGATTGGTAAATTAGCAGAAAATAGATTATATTTTAAAGACCACTCTACATGTACTTTATTTAAAAAACTAATTCTATTAATATTATATATACATTTGGACACATTATGAGAAAGTAATATAAACGCACATATAAGTATTCCTAATATACTCGGATGAGTATGAATAAGTTTAGTTCAGTTGATAATGTTCTAATCAACGACTTATTTGTGTTGTTATTTCAACATAATTACGACTAGTCAACAGTAGAAAAAGTAAGTGATGTATAATTAATATTTTCGACTGATGGTGCTTGATGGAATATGATTTTAAATTCTAAAACACACTACTAGTATGTTATATGTTCGCTCACTGCCCACATATAATATAGCCTAAAGATGCCGAAAGGCGACACCCGGGTCGCTAACAGTGATCTGACATATGGAAGTTTACCAGTTTTAAATAATTTAGAATTTAAATGATGTATATTGTAATTATGTATCCCCAGTAGCTGAAAGGTTAGCATGCCCACCTTGGAGCCAGAGACTCTGGATTCAAATGTCATAGCTACTGGGTTTTAAAAAACTAATGATGTAAGACTAGGTATTCAATTTGCTGATTATCAGTTCTAATAAAAAAATCTGTTGAGAGATTCATATCCTCGATTTTTGGATTGGTTATTATTACACTTTTGAGAAGCATATACTTTATTTTTGGGGTTGATTTGATAGAAAAAGTATATTTCAATAAAGATTTGATGAAAAGTTCTGACGTCATTATCAGATAATTTTTTATTCCTAATTATCACACGTAAATATTTCCACACACAATTAATTACTTTAAAACAATTTACGAGGTATTGCTAAACTTTTCAATTGCACTGACAATATTAATTACATATTAATCGTTGAATCTGTCAACATCGGTATTAATTTTGACAAATTTAACACACAGTATGTTACCCAAAATACAGTTCGTCGATATTGTGAACTAACCGTGTGATTGTTGTAATACGAATCTCGTTTCTGTCGATTGCGTTGAAAGTACCTACGTCATTCAAATAATGTGAATGATACTTTATCAAACGAGCGTAATAATATTCAATAATATAAATCATAATATTACCAGTTCAAATGCTACACAAACATAAATCACTGTTTACTGTGCTTTTTTTATTTAAATACCAAACACAATTTTGAAAAATTATAATGTTAAGCAGTACATTTCACTAGGATTCAAGTATTCTGCAAAACACCATAATATCCAAATGGTTAATTTATAGATCTTAATTGATAATTGTTTCGCCTAAGTGTGGTTGGTGAGCGTGCATACTTTGATACTAAAGTTCAAATACAGCACCATCATACGGATTAACTAATGTCAAGTTATATATACGCTGATAAACAATTTTGTACCAAAAATATTTAAGGAGTATAAAAATCTATATATTCTATTAAGAGTTCATAAAAAAAAAATTAAATCCAAAATAAAATAAGTTCTATTCGCTTTATAAGCAATTTGTAATGAAACCAACAATACAACACAAGCAACAAATAAACAATTCGCACATAACTTGGCACAATATTGTGTCAGTTTGCAAGTTGTTTTAACGTGTCAAATCTGAGTACAAGCGTAAACTGCATAGCATTGGATGACAGAACGTTTCGCTTACAAATTGATTGATGAGTTACGCTGAATCCATTTCGAATCCTTACATAGCATTGCGTAAACGCGTAACATTCAACAGTATTTATCATATTGTCAATTTACTTGTAAATTATGATTGATCTAATAATATTGTAACATGTATAATGAAAGTTTTCATAAATATATATATAGTTTACTCCGTATCCACTTATTAATTCGATCATATGAAGACCACGTAGCTCCTCCAAGATTCCTAATGTTAAATGCAAAAATCCAGGTAGCATTAAATGTAAATGAATCAGGCCAAGTCAAACCTCTTTCAACGCATCCGCAGTACATGCATTGTCACAGTTTCACTTCGTGGTTCGTTTTCTTATTTTTTCATTTCGAACAAAGCTGTGCTATTAGTATTCGTCTAAGGTGTTTGATATCAAAGTTCTTGCTAGTCCTGAGCTATTTTTAGTACATAATATGTTTTAGACACATAATATGTAAAATACTTTGAAACTATATGACATTTATAGACTTCCATATCTTCACACCTAAAGTATAAGAACAGTGTGCCTAATTACCGCACCTGTTAAGATGTCACAACACCTTAAATAATCTAAAATACATGGATATTTACAAATTTCAAATCTATTTTAGTCAAGTTAACAGCTCTAACAATGAAAATAATTAATTAATATTGTTGACTGATGGTGCTTGATTTTGAATTCTAAATTATTTAAAACTGGTAAACTGGTAAACTGTAGTAATATGTGAGATCACTGTTAGCGACCCGTGTTTCGCATATGGAAGGCTTACCAGTTTTAAGTAATTTAGAATTGAAAATAATTAAGTTTAATCGAAATATATTTTCTCCTCCTTTCGTTCTTAAAAAATCATTTGATAAATCACAAAAAAATGTCACTTGACATTATTCACATTTAAGTTACGCCGGCATTCTCGTAGGTTCTAACTAACATAATGCATCCCAACAATGTGAAATATTTATCCCAGAAATTGATAATGTATATGAATCTTTCATCCTATCTTGACCGATTGTTTCACAGGAATTGGTTACTAGCCAACCACTGGAGAAAGCTAATCTTTTATTTTGAATTATTTTTTTAAAAACAATGATACATATAAAATTCAAACCTGCAACCTGCGATACCAAAGTGTAGATGCTTACATCATGGCCTTTTTTTTATTTAATTATGCTATAACCCCTATCGTACTCCTTTGTACCAATTTTTTCATCACCGCCACCAATTTGAAACAAAATAATTAATAGTTTGGCCCCATACCGTCCAATTACTTTTGAAGAACTTTAATGTTGAAAAAAACTTAGAAATGATTCATTGCTGCACATTTTCAAGACAACATTTATTTCTCATACTCTTTTCCACCGATGGTTTATCTAATTATTAATTTCATTAGCTTTTTGTCTTTTTGGCTTTTGTCAAAGACTATTTTTAAATTTCTTGACATAATGATTATATTCGTACAACATGCTTAGCAAGGATTTGATAAGAGTTGTTTGGTCCAAATATATAAAAAAAAAAACAAACACATGCAGTGTACTAGCCTCTGATTACACTAAACAATGCAACATAAATTAAATGTTTTCTGGGTATAAAACTAACTAGCAACAGTACATTTTTATAATCAAGCTCTGTTTCATACAAGCAAACTCGGATTAGCGATGCTTCAGTTTTGGCGAGAGTCAGTTTCACGGTATGAATACAGGGTTGTTTTCTGATAACTAATTAACGTTGTTAACCAGGGTGTGTAAAACTAGAAACTGGAATTCTCGTATTAATTAGCAGACCAAATAACCGCAGATATTCTATTCAGCGGCGATCATTATAAACTTATTCAAAGAGGATTAATTAAATTATGGAGAATACTAATTTAAAATATAGCTTAATATCTATATAACAACAAATTCAATGAACTTAAAAATGAATTCATTATGTTTAAAAAGCTTGACCTATAATTTTTAATATCGTGCGAAAGAACTTTAAGAACTTTAAGAACTTTAAAACTTTACACAACACAGATTAATTTTCGACTGATTTTAAACATCTATCTCACGGTGGCCTGGAGGTTAGCGTGCGTGCTTTGGCGTCAGATATTACGGACCCGATCCCACAGATGCTGGATTTTATTTAAATTTTACATACGGAACTGCAGGAAATTCTCGCGAACGAATAATTATGTCGAAAAATGTCTTCATACTGTGGGAAATTATACACTCCATCTCTGCAGTGGAAATTTATGCGTAGTTTTTCTTCGATTCTTATAGTTTCAAAATCGACTTGGTAAAATGGATGTTTTTTAAACGTTATTTACGACTTTTTTATATTTAAAAAAATAGGTTCTAAGTAGACGGGTAACATAATTATAAACACTAAAAAAAGTGAGATCTAGCTGTAAAAAATATCTAAGCTAGTTTATTGATTTAAGATTTCCAATAATGTTCCACATAGATAGTTATTATTTACAATTTAATTTTAAAAGTCCTTTCCATCGTACTCTTAATTAATTGCAGTGGCGGCTCGCGTATAGGCACTGTGGAACTGCAGCACCCCCTATTTTCAATTGATATTATCGATAACATTTGATATAATCAGTCGTTTTCTGTTTCTTTATACAGTACATAATCTTTAATCTTAATGTCAGTAGGCATACATGTTTGTTTCATTTTACACAATTTTAAAACAAAGGCTAATTTTTTTGTGAAGCAAGTGCCAATTTTAGCTACGATCCACCACTGATTAATCGTATATTTTATACGATATTCAATTATATTTTTCGACGCTCCTCATTTACAATTTGTTACAGAATCGAAAATTAATTATCAAATATGGTTGAACTGTTAGTTAGGGCTACATTAACGTTTCAAATACGAAATATTTTAGTTAAGTTCAAATATAAATTCAGTTGCATATTAGCGCATAGCATTTCAAAGTATTCGATGCTAATCAAATTCTAAACATTTAACAGATGAATATATTAATGATATTTATTGCTAACTCGTCGAATTATTGCGACGAAATAATTTCGAACTAAGGGAATAAATTAACGTGAAATTTAGAATTCCTAACAATACTAACAAATTAAACATTAACCGCACACATGTGGATATTAGATACTATAATATATGATAAACCAAATTTTTTTAAATTTTAAAAATTTTAAATTAAAACACTTATTTTACTTTGCCGTATCAAAGCACTTCATTAAAAATTCAATAATATTTAAAAGAAACGTTTCAAGAATATTGTTTTATTTAAAATTTTAATAATGACATTTACAAGCGTTTTTTTTTCAAATGTATTTCATTCTTTGTTTTTAATTCTATTACTTCATTTCCATGGCAACACAGTAATATTTATTTCTCAAAATCAAGACAATAATCTTTTTATTGTATCAAATCTATAAGACTATTGTTCATTTTTGACATGTAACTTTTACACAATTAATAAATATTATACATTTAGTTATTACTGTGTGATGATTAATATTAAAAAGCTCCTATATTTACGACACAAAAGCTAATAAGTGATATTAATATGCATAAAACTTCGACAGAGTTTGCAATAAAGCGTGGCTTTCACAAATTATGTCTAACAACTAACAAAATCTATAACAACAAGATAACATCTTCGTCTAGGACTTATTGTTTTTTAGTTCAACCATTTCACTTTATTTTTTTAGGTTGAGATAAACACTTGTCTTTATATTGTTACTTCAATGTTTCTGTCTACGTTTATTTAAAAGTTTATTGTCTCTTTGCGTGTCGTTTCTCACAATATCTTTCAATTCTAAGAGAACTCGCTCACAAAAATTACTTCAGCAACGAAATATTTAAGTGATACCGATTTTAAACCCAAGTATAACTATTTTATAAATTCCCCATTAATGTATATTACTAGCACTCCATGAACCTGCAACAAAAAGCTTTATTTTGCAATAAAATACTATCAGATATATTTTTGAGATAAAACATACTTTCTATTATTATAGTATTATCCAAACATATAGTTAGTTGATTCCAAATTATCCATTCAACTTTTGAGCATTTACTTTGTGTTTGTGTAAATGTATATTGATATGTAGATGTGATTTTTTATCTAAGTATAGACATTTGATCCAGTGATAAGCTGATCACAAAAACAACGTAATTAAGTAACTTATTTAAATTAGCCTGTCATAAACAACAACAAAAAATGAACATAAAGAGATAATGCAAAAATTTGTCAATGTTCCACACTACGAAGATTAACATGTTTTGAATAGATTTTCTTATATTAATAATAATAAAAAAAATATTTTTACTACTATTTTTTCTCCGATACATATAGAACAGATAGACCTTTACAATGTAAAAAAATATGTTGATGGATTGTTACAATTATAACCATATCCGCTCTGAAACTGGAGCGGATGGATCTACACAGTATGAATATCCCCATTCCGGAGGTGGAGTATATGGATCTCCGCAATGTTGAAATGTTTTTCAAGATAGTTCCAAAGGACACTTAGTCTTGGATTTTCGGATTTTTAAAAATCCGACAGATGTGTAAATTGAATACGCATTTACCGAATACACACTGACCTCTCGGCGGACGTTTGTAATCCAGCGACAAGGGTTAAACCCTTGAGTTTCAGAAATAAGCGATTGTTTCATGAGCACGCATTTTTACTAACTTTCCCACAGATACAATACTCTTAAAAAAGAATGTCTTAGTACATTCGCTTAATCTTCCTTCTTTATAAAAAATCTGACTCACTTTTAAAATTCCAGTATCAAAGCAATTCATAAGCAACTATATAGGAAGCCACAGTAGGAGACAATAGAATTTTAATTAAATATGATAGTTCAAGCTTCCCAGATTATTGATGATTACTTTATGTTGCAATTCTGTGTGCTAGTTCACTAAAGGTTGAGGGCACCCAGTTTATTTCCAATATATCCACTATTGAGTAAAGAATATACAGAGGCACAGGTCAAAGGGGTAGCGGAAGTGATGTAGCGGGGCACAAACAAATATTGGTCCACCGGAGGTGAAGTGCGCTCATTGGAATGATAAATTAAAATAAAGCTCAGTGTGAGCTTTCCTGTTGCCTGCACTAGTTTGTTCACCCACTGAATATGCAAATGAATCATCAACGTTATGTTACCATTCTGAATGATAAATTATTTGATACCGACCAAAATGTCTCTAAAGTAAAATTTTAACATTTGTCTATAAACATATTCTAAGCTTTTTTCGATTCAGGGGATATGGTGGTATGATTTCGTTTGCAATGAATCGATAAAAAAAAAACAAGGCATGCTCAATAATATAAGAGTAAAACCATGACCGTGGATCTGGCTCGATTTTATAGACTGCGTGTTGTGGATGGTTCAAGAGAGACTTTACTTGACAGAATTTACTAGTATGAGCATAAGATACACGAGAGTAGTGGCTAGCAACAGCGATTTTAAAAGTTTTCCACTAAGTGATATGTTCCACTTAATGAGGGGGTATGGAATAAAAATAATTTACAGTATAATATATTTTTATAGATATAATGAATAATTAGTCAAATCGTGGCTTTTGCAAAAATACACCAAATCCAACGGTTCTTTGGTGTTTGCAAAATAGGGTAATCAAACTCGAATTAAAAACTCATTTAGATGGTTCAAATATATTGGCAATGAATATCGTGATTTCTCTCACAATAAAACGTAAAAAGCATGTATGGAGAGAAATTTTTTTATTTTACAATATAGACAAAACCTGTTGAGAAAATTGACATCTGAATCTTTTGAATCAGTTTTCTTTAAAAACCACGTATGTGCTATTTTTTTAATGACAGATAGCTTATAATAAATCTAATATTTTATACTTCTAATAATTAAAATTTGTTTCTGACGACTGCTGTAATTTTGATCGCCCGAATTCAACTGGGAGATAATTTATGGGAAAGTTCATGAATGAAACTATTTATTATTACCCATGTGGGTATTAAAGATAATGAAGTAAAAAAAGCATATACATATGGAATAGATATAATTTACCAAAATAACGGTATTTGAACACGGATACCTTGAGTTCTTAAAACAGAAAACAGCGTGCTTTTAAATTGAAGGTTGTAGGATAAAACTTAACAATACGGAACTTGGCACACCATATATATTGAGCCATTAATGAAAACAAATTCTTGTGAAAAATAACTTTTCACATTATGGAGAACGATATGCTTTATTTTCAGATCGGATGTAATATAGCACATAATATTTACTTAGTAAAGAAGATTGATTTTTTATGTATAAAAGGTCTCCAGAGTTTATTTACATATTATGTAATGTTTTCTTCATTTTGTGTTGAAGTTTTAAAAAAAATAGGATCACTATGAATAGACCTCTATTTTTATGAACTGTTGATTTAAAAAGGGTAGATATTGAACAGTACATCTGTCACATTTGTCCTTTAAAGTAATTTAAATATATTTTCAGCGCGTATCCTTACCTTTCTGAAACCTTTTCCAACAAATCACTTTTATATTTTTGTATCTCTAGTGGACTCCGAAATATCTTTAGCATAAAGGATAATTTAGCACAAAACGTTGTTTGCGTGTTTGGGATTCGATTTGAACAAATTTCAAGACTCATATGTTTTATATTACATTCGGAGTGGGTCCTTAAATAAATCGACGCTAAATCAAAAACGGATGCAGGAGTGTCCTTCTAGTCTCAAAGGAAAAATTCGAAAGAGTGGTATAAACGTAAAAGAAACACTTAACGTAAAAAAACTTACAGAATATACGTAGAAAGACAAAAGAGAATAGCTTAGTAGTATTTATATAAGGAATGAATTGCTTAAAAAATAATATTACTGTGATTAAAATTTATCAACGTCTTCATGAATAATTATCTGCAATACAGTTTTTTGCTCGTCAATACTTTAATATAATATTAGATATATTTGCAAACTTACCCAACACGACATAAACAAACTGTAATCTTACTTAGGTATGTATAAAATATATAAATATGTGAGTTTACATGCTTACACATTATTTATATATGCTATGTTATAGCTTCATGGCTATATCATGTGGGCTTGAAATCATTTTTCTATGGCATACCTTAAAAGTATCAATAATTAGCATACAAACTTGTATAAAGAACTGTATCAATGCAATTGTCGCAATTCTAACGATTCTTCCATAAAATGATTTGTTATATTTTTTGAGTATTCCATCTACTACTACTTAAATACAGGAATTAAAAACATTACCTTTTTTATTGTAAAGTATAAAACTAACCTACCAGTAAACAAAACCAATAAATGTTAATGTTTAATAAAGTTGTGTTGGTTGTTGATATTTTTCATCTGGGCAAGAATCAGTTTAGATTGTTATTTTATAAATTTATAAAATAGGATCTTTCTATCTAAGCAGACCCTGTAGCTTCATTAATATATTTACTTTGTTTTTTTTATATTTAATTTGTACATTTTGTAGTTTTTTTGAAGCTGAATGTATAATTTTATCAATATGCTAAAAAAATAAAATGAAAATCAAACGTAAAGAAATATCTTAGGAAACATTCTTTTATAAAATTAATATTTTTCTAATATCACATAATTTATTTATGACATACTTTCAGTTCTAGTAAGTAGGCTACACCAATAAAGTTTGCTAGTAAGAAATAGACAAATGTTTTCCTATCCGTCAAACTATGTTTGAATTACACTAAGAAAGTCTTCATGTGTTTTGTTTCAGGAGTTCGATAAATCATTCAAAAGTTATCGGTAGAAGGTGAAACAGAGATCCTAATTTCATGTTATCATTGTCAGAGAATAGGTATATTTTCAATCGAGTGCCGCAATAGAAAATATTTTTAATACTTCCAAGAAAAAAAAATATTTTACCATAGATTATGTTTAAAAAAATATATATTCTATATTCATTCCGAAAGTAAAGTATATGGATCTTTGTCAGTCAATTCTAGTTATTTTATTTAATTGTATTGAAAACAATCTGCAATCTCCAGCAATGAAGCGGTGTCCTTGCCTCTTGGCCACTGAGGAGAAATCCTTATAGATTGCAATATTATAATCGCTATTCAAAATGTCCTTCCATCTTAAAACTACTAATAATGGTTTATGTAAATATTTATCAGCTATTATGTTTTTTAATTCTATGCTTTTAACATACATGGAAAATTATCATTCACTGTTTCTGTCACTTATCCATAAAAAAAATCATTTTTTTGGTTCTCGTAAACCCTCATGTTTAATTTCTATGACTAATAATTACTAAAAACTTACTCAAGAAGCCAAAGAAACGTCATATTTGATGACATAATATTCACATTATATAACAATAATATCACACCGAAGGTTCTCTATTGTAACTTGTAATTACACAAATATGACATAAAAAGATAATAAGTTATCTCAATAAATGCGATCTCTTAAAAACTCAATATTTATCTAAACAATCACGGCTAAATAATCAAGCGCCAGCCGATTTTATTATAGTTTGGAATTTCGGGATTTCAATATTACCATGAGAAATATATGGTGCAAGCTTCAACAAGTTTTCGAACAAAATAGTTTTGAACAATTTGAAAATCGTTCCATTAATATTGTCTAAGCTTTTTGGAAACTTCCAACAAAGCATTTAGAATAAACGTAATAAGCTTAGCTTATTGCGGGATATTTATTGTGCATTAAAAAATCTCGTATATTCTAGGAAATAATGAGACTCAGATTTTGCCTTTGGCTTCAATAACGATCCATCTAACCATATAAGGTATACGCCTTTATGCTTCTACCGTTTTTAATATCATAACTAGCATATTCATTGGTGTTTCCTTGAAACTCGTTATTATAACAAGTAAATTACCTGTGCAAAGGTAAGTATTTTATTTTATAGTGTCATTTTACGTTCGTTTTACCATGAGAGTATAAAATTTACGTCTTGGAATTTCATAACTAAAGATAGAATGAAAAAGCTCGCTATTTCCTGCCAATAAATTAACGTTTTTCATAAAAAAAATTGAATTAAATTTTTCAGGTTTTTTATTCGGCGTAAATTTAACGGGACTGTTAATCAAATAAAAAGATGAATATTATCAAAATGATTACAAGCTTACGTAAAAACTCCAAACAGACAAAACAACCTACAGCTGTCTTGTATATATATCTACACACGATCATTAAGACTAGTAAAAACCACTTTTTGGTCAAATATAACATATATTGTGCACCGATGAAGACAACAAAAAAAAACAATAACAAAATACAAAACTTGGCATCCTTAAAACTTTGTCATATAACACAAAACTAGTAGGATACTTCTACATATCGTGTATTTATTGTTTTTAACCATATTTGATCCAAATGTGTTCCACGTGAATTTTCACAGTGTGTCTTTGTATATTATTCACAATACAATCACTCAATGGTTATTTACTTCATTCTAGAAGTAGTTTATAATTTGTTTATTATTTTTTCTATTTGTATGCCGTTGCTATCGGCACTGCCCAATGATTCAAAAGCCCTTGCGCTTACCAACTCGACCATCAAGTTGACTTACTCAATGCAATATTATCATTCATAAATTTGCTGTCTTCCTTACAACAGTAATTAAGAAATATATGTACTCGAAGTATATATAACTTAGTATATTATCTTAGACAACCCATTATTGTAGAAATTTGTACAAGAAATGTATACACCTAATACATATCAACTGTATCGGACGAGTGTGTTCACCTACTTAAGACACGTATGTTTTACAGTTATATTAACTTACCTGTATGTCTTAATGTTCATCATCAGATACAATCTGTTAGTAAGATTATGAACTAAGACTTAAATTAGATTCAACTTATAAGATACCTGAACAATAATATAAATCATCAAAATCGACCGAAAGGTTTATTTCACTACCCTTAATAACTTTCAGGCGTGATAAACGATACTTGGCCATTATCTAATTCAATTAAACTATACGCAATCTTACGAATCAGGTAATGTAATATTGTAATCATAAAAATAATGTAAACTTTTTGCCAATTTCTATGATTTATTTTATTCTGTATAGGTTTAGTGAAGTGTGTTTGCCAATCATATTTGGTTCCCGGAATATATTACCAAATCAATTATAGACAAATTACTTTACATCCCATCATGTCATCACGCATCATCCACATTTTCTGGGTAATATAAATTTAGACACCTATCTGATTTAATTAAAAGTATTTTAAATATGTAAATATTTTATATTTTTCATAGAATTCTTTTAAATAGAAAATCCATAATATTTCTGTACGCATATTACGTAATGCGAGAAGTAATGGTGAACCGAAAAATGTATGAGACGACGTCGGGTCACAGTTCTCTCTAGAGAGACTTCCTTTCAATCCCGGTCACAAGTCAGCAGCTGCCCCCACCCACAAAACACCCGCAGTACTCCACTACTCCTTCTCCAGAGGGGCATTAACATTTCACGGTAGGGCCAGGAAACCAGAGCGAAATTGTATAGACAGGGCGAATCAAATAAAAGACTGCTTAT
This sequence comes from Rhyacophila evoluta, assembly GCA_022683975.1. Classification (NCBI taxonomy): domain Eukaryota; kingdom Metazoa; phylum Arthropoda; class Insecta; order Trichoptera; family Rhyacophilidae; genus Rhyacophila; species Rhyacophila evoluta. Next base: position 14,555 of record JAGVSQ010004013.1, read on the forward strand.
ATTATAAAAATATATCCATATATTCTCAATGATACGAATATTTATACAAATTATATAACATAACATTATGTAAAGTCATTTTTATTTGTTAAATTTCTTTATCTTTTTGTTTGTTTAAGGTATCCTTGAAAGATGTATCTCCATTTTAGTTCCAAGCCTATGCACATTCAGATTGTGAAAGAAATATCGCAATTTATATTACGAAGCACCGCTATCAACATTTTTATAAATTATTCTAACATAAGATCCAAGATCTCAGATGTAAATATCACGTAAGTGAAATTTATAAAAATCATATTTAAAGGTGTGAAAATGGTTTTATAAATTGATTTCTATGGTGTATAAAGCATCGTTTTTTTTAATTTTGATTATAATGTGACTCCTTAATAATTGTCATAGTATGAAGAAGTAAAAAAAAATAACTGTCGACTGACCTCAAGATACTAATAATGAAATTGTGAATGCTTTAATAAACTCTAAATATTACTTTGTATCCCCGGTCGTCTCGAGCTTAGCGTGCGCGCCTAGCAATCTGGGGAATGCAGGTTCAACTCCCACATATGTCGGATTTAAAGAAATCTAAAAATACGTTACTGTAATCATTGAGTTGAGTAACTCTCATAAGCAATTTTCGTGAAAATAAAATGTCAAGTCGTCTTCATATTGCAGAAATCCAAATACTCTACTTTCTACTCCACGGAGTGCTGTGCAGATCCATATGCTCTACTTTGGGACTGAAAATGGCTGTGTGTGTATATTAATCAAAATCGATCAAACTAATAGTAAAAGATAACAAATAGTTCTAGTCAAAAATTGTAGAAATAAATCATTATAAACCACATTGGTCTCAAACGATATAAAAAAAAATACTGAATGATAAATTTAAGTTTTGATGTTACTTTCAAATATATAATTTTGCTATTTTTGTAATTAACTCTCTCTACTCGCTTCTAAGATTAACGTGTGTATACGAGTTCAACCATAAGTTTAAAATATATTTACATACAATATCATAAATGGATATTATTTGATACACATTGTTTTGAGTATTATATATCAGTAATAATATGCCACCGCATACACGAACAACAAACAATCGAATACATACGTCTGTAATCGGTTTACTAGAATAAAATTAGAATAAAAAAAAATAAAGAATGACGATGAAAAACACACATACAGCGAGACAGAAATATCAACACGTTTATTCAAGGTCATTTGATTTTGTAAAACACTTGTCACAAAATATGGACAATAGTTTATAACTGTGTATGAAATATATTAATGTAATAATTAAAAAATAAATAAATACTTGTAGGTAAAAAATATAGATGCATAAGTTCGGCTTTGATCGCCAGCTTTAGCAATCATTTTGACAGCTTTGGCCGGTCCCTTTATTTCGTATTCATTCTGTGGACCCTATTTCACGTCACAAACATATAATATTATATTTTCGCTTTCACGTGGAGTTTTGTGTTTTCGAGTACCGAAAAACGGAATTATTCATCGGTATAATTATTAAATTCTGTATTTCGTTTATTCGAGTGAAGAAGGAATATTTGAGTTTTTCTGTTTGTGTGTTGGCAAATTTCGTAATGGTCAACCGAAACGTTTAAACATTTGGGCTCGTTCCACTTCGTATTCATTATAAATATATCAAACAACGAAAATTATGGTGGACAAAATATTATAAATATTAATATTTGAGAAAGTATTTATTCTAATTTCAATTAAATAATTCTTTATGATAACATTTATATTATTGTATCAAATAACATGACTTCGGAATAACAATCTAATTTAGTCTGTATAACTAACTACAATAAATACATATTTTTAATCATTATAAAACGAAATATTGTTTTGATAATTGTGTTTTCTTTATTTAAACACTATTATATAAAAACAAATGAAGCTTTTAATTTATTTTTGCACTATCCATTTGAATAGCGATATATGTATATTGTTTATTTCAACAAGGGAACATTCTAACAACTGTTTTGAGCCTTTGTGTGTTACACGCAATTAATGTCGTAGGTAGCACGTTTCAAAATAATGAATCGAAATCAATTATACTCGTAAATAGTGGCGTTTTTTGATACGAATTTTGAAAAAAATATACGTCACACATTTTATAGATTTTATGTTCCAGGCTAATTTTTTTTGGCTGTCTTTTTGATTTGGCTGTTATTTTTAGTTCATATTTCACAGTCGTGAAAAATGATTGGTAACAATTTATTATGGATTTATAACTGAAAAGTGTTGAAATTGTTAAAATATATTTTATAAGCATGGGAAAAAATCATGATCGTCGAGGCACTTTTTCGGCTTTCTTAATAAAAAAATAACACCCATTGGGGCACTGAAAATTCTCAATTGATACACTTACGAGAATTTCACTCTCGTGCAGTGAATTCATAGTCCGCTATTTGGACCGGTTGTATCGTTGGAGTATATTTTTTCTTCAGTCATCTGAAATTAACATCAATTTTCGATACATCTACTCATGTTTTTAGATGTATGAATTTAGAATTAGATATATGATTATTTCACATTTATACATTTATTCTTTTCTTTTATTTTAATATTTTTATATTAAATATTTGTATCTGTAATTGACGGAAATATATTATTTACACACTACTAAAAATCACAATATATAAACAATTTGCAAGCACATCCATTGTCTTAATACGACACACTGTTTAAGAAACTTTGGATTCATTTACGTTGACAAATATTTTTCATTTCGCACAAACATCTAAACAACATACGTAAATAAAAGTATAAAATATGCATTGAACATTTTGATGAGTGCGCATTAATTAAATATGTATTATCATGTTCCGCGTGCATTTGTTCAATGTTCGTCGATGTTTGATTTCAAAATCGTCGCTTTACTCAGTTCAAAGGATCCCAAACTCGTTGCAAGCAAACTCCGCTAACTATGCACGAATATTTTAATGAAAATTCCATGGTACATTAAACAACTCTGTTCTGACACAAATTTTCCTTCAGACTAAGCAGAAATATGATATAAATTGAATAATATATTATCAAACACTTAATCTATATCTCCACTATTGGAATAAAGTTCCAAAAATAAAAACCCAATTGAGATTGACCTAATGTATCTAATCCAATATTGGAAGATGAAATAATAAAACAAAAAATTGAAAGCTTCATGTTTATATTATGGTTTTAATTTATCTTTAACTAATGTTGGATGAATATCATTTAAAACTTTTGGCCGAAAATGCTAAAAATCTTCAGGAATAATAAAAACACAATAAAAACATATTTTGGGGAGCTATCTTCAGTCTCTCCGGTAGCGTAGTTAGCAGCGTGTGCGCCTATCAATCTGGGAAATGCTGGTTTAATTTTTCATCTGTCGGATTTTAAAAATCCGAAAATGCAGGAATGGACATCCATTGAGTTGAGTAATTGTCTGACAAACATTTCTCGAGAAAATAATCTGCCATTACATTCATATTGCGGAGATCTATATACTCTTATTACGGAGTGGATATCTTCATACTGTCCATGTTGGGAGCAAACATGGTAAAAAAAAAATCTTGATTACACGTGACATAAGTCTAATACTTTTTTTTTAATTACGACATAAAATCCAGTTTTAATCTTTGAAATAATTCTACGATCGAAGCCATAAAAACAAATGCACCATTGTTCCGTTTTATATTACGTACATATTTTTTGTTATTATATATAATTATATGTTAGTGTGGGTATATAAATTATTGCTTTACGTTAGAGTAGGTTTGAAATACCTTTCATAATTTAGGAAAGTGACTTACTTAGGAAGGCAAACTTTATTATTAAAATATTAAAACTGACAGGTCCGCGTTTGCCAAACTTAGCAAGCCAGTATTTCCCGCGAGAAAAGCGTAAAGGACAACTCTGAACAGAATTAATTAATAAAATGAATACGTTCAGTACAACTTGTTTAAATAAGGCTTCAACCAAATCACTTTTTCCACAAAAATTATATTTTTCTTCGTTTTATATAATTGTCTACGTCTTTTGCATATTTTGATGCTAAGTTTTGGATATAATAACTCTTAATATATCTAAGGCATATCAGCAGGCCGTACATTCACTTTTTAATCTTAAAAGAATTTTACTTCGATCATTTGCAATACGTGGCCATTTTAGGTCATTTCGTATTTTTACTATATTTTTACTCCCATTTTTTTATGATAGAGATCTCCTCCGTTTCAGCGACTATTGTTTGACCCACAATTATTTTGAGTTTTTCTTACTACAACCTTTCAATACCACTAGTTGGGAAGATTACTTTGATGTGTATCGATGTTTTTAAAAATTAAAAATCGTATGTTACTTATATAGTTATGTCGAGTTTTGAATACTTTTAGCCAAAAATTTTAATATCCCTAGTATGTAAAATAAAATCAATAAATAAACTATAATTAGTTACAATATCAACCATCATATTATACGCGCTTAAATCGTTCACTATTCATATAAATACATGGAAAATCTGATACATATTGATAATTAATTTCGACGATGCTTTTTAACTAATATTAACATAGATTGGTATAATACTGCTTGTATTAGTACAATCAATTGTAAATAATATGATAATATACATATTTTAACTTACCCAGTTAATATTAATTTATAAACATATATATATTCTGTCTTCCTAGTATCCGACATATGGGCCTCGCATCCGGAGAGTGCAGATTGGAATCCCTTATCTGCTAATTTTTTTATATCCAAAAACGCATTGGGTCAAGAAATTGTCTCTCAATCAATGTAATTAAATATATCACTTTCCTTTCAGAGTGCACATCTTCACACCATATTTATGTTTCACTGTGGACAAGATAAAAAAATATTTTTAGTGAAAACATTATTTTATAAAACACATTTCAAACGAATTTTTAGCGGCATCAAATAAAACTTTTCTCGTTATTAGTTATATTTTATTTATTCGCATTAAATAACTCTCATATTTCAGAACGGGTATTTTCAGCATTGATTGAACGCCGTCACACCATTCAATGGACTTTCTATTATACGTTCGTCAAATCACGACGTAAGCAGTTATGACTCCCGGTAAATTTATTGAAAAAGTTCTATTCAGTGAATGTATTAATATAAATTACCTCGAATAAAATATTTATCATTTACCACAAAGAATATTTTTTGATTTTATTTTTTAAGTACTAATATTTACTTATATAATAATTAGCTTTTAAGCTTTGCATAAAAAGCTTTACGGTAATTTTTGAGATATATGGAGAACTTCATAGAATTATAGATAGTCTGAATTTGAAAATTGCCTTCCTCCTTTTTAACCGAATTTGAACATACTGGTAGTTTAATCTTATAATGTGGTGATATAAAATACCAGCATGTCAATTTGAAAAATATTAAACGATATTAATAGTATTAGTATAATTATATAACTATTGCATCACTTATCGATAAAATATGTACGTTAATACTAGTAAATCATGCAAAAAAGTTCCTAAAAGTTGTTAAAAGTGACTGAAACCGAAAAAAATGTATTATTTAAGTAATCATCACAAAAAAATCTATACTTAGTTAATAGATAGTATAAAGAAAGGTATTTCTCAAATGTATTGAGTATATTCTACTTAATTGATTAAGCGTGATAAAACAAGTATTTATATACCATGTTCGCTCCCAACTTGGAGCATATGGATCTACACATTGTGA
>JAGVSQ010004014.1:0-18996 GCA_022683975.1 Rhyacophila evoluta
TAAATTGTAAAAAAACTCACCAAGTGGATACTTTAACACTGTTTTGACTACACGCATTCGTTAACCTCACAACCATGTGAATGGCACAAAACATGTAGCAACCTCAGTATGTGGCATCATAGACAATAGACAAGAGTTGACCATAGAGTCTGGGAGGTCTGGTCAATAAAATCGATATATGGAAAATTTCGCATCTATTCGCAATTTTCAAAATTTTGCAATTATATCGCATTTATCCCTTCTATGTCGTATTTATCGCAAAATGCGATAATCACGTATCTCTAAACATGACCTTTCATTGATCGCTATATTGTATTTTCCTCTTAATTAGTCAATGTCCACTTTAAGAAATGTTATGCTATAAATATTGGTAAACTCACACTCCACTCCATGTTTTATGGCTTATTTAAATGTAGGAAATGAATGCCTAATGCAGGGATTCCTTAAGTATTTGCCGTGGCATCCCAAAAGAGTATATTACAAAATTAACATTTATTACTATTCAAACATTTTTTTGTCTCAAATAATCTAAACTTCTTTCTTTTTCGCCACTGTGTTATCTGTTGTTCCAAAAATCAAGTTGTTTTTCAGGTTCATTTTCTTCCTAATAATCCTAATTTTCTAAGCACAAGTTACCAGAATTGCAAACAATTTCTGGCCATCCGATGACCGTGAGCTTAATTTGTTTAATTCAAACAAAGAGCCGTTTTCAAAAAGGGATATAGAACATTTAAGAATTGTCAACAAAGCAATAAATTATCTCACGCATGATTACAGGAATCCAATATTACAATTTCCAAAACGAGTTTCAAATTGACACTGCACAGTTCTATTATTCAATTTTATGACGGGAAAAACACACCTTGTCTGAGAGATACAGTTCTTCTTTTTGGCTTTCCAGAAGAACTTGTTCAACACCATCCATATCTCCCTGAGCAGCCATTCCTCCTATAAGAATGGCATAGGTCCTAGGCGTGGGCTGCAGGCCTGCTCCCCGAGTAGCCTCAAGCACTGAGCGTGCCCCTGCTGGGTCTCCCTGCCGCGTGTGTCCTAAGACTAGCGCATCCAAAACTGCCCCACTTAGTGGAAGTTCCTTGTCCCGCATTTGCGTTAGGATGCGTGATGCCCCTTCCACATCACCAGTTTGGCAGTGACGCCACATCAACCGCTGATATGTTACTCTAAAATAAAAGAAGATGAGTATTAATCGTTTTTGTAAAAGTAGTCCAAAAATCAGATGAACTACAACAACCGTAACAGCTTTTTGCAGGATGGATGACTGGATTTCTGCTGATTTGACAATCAATCCTTCCGATAAAAAATGTCATCGCTGGAATACAGAACTGAAATATTCAGTGAAATTGAAGTTTCTACTAAAAGTGATGCATGACATACTTTTCCGTGATATGCAAAGTATTTTATGTATAAACATAATATTATATTTTACTAAAAATCAGAACAATCCAAATTATTGAAAATTGTATGTACTTACCCTTATAGGTAATATATATCTACAAAAAATATAAAAAAAAGAAAAATTTTTACAAACATAGTCACAAAAATGTATGTATCCTAATATTTTTCAAAGAGCTTTCCTGTAAATGAAGTCCAACGGGACATAGGATAGTTCTGCGTTCAAGCGAAGATATTATTATTTTATATTCAGAGCAGATATGGTATGAAAGATGTCAATGAGATGATGGTTTCTTGGTGGTAAATCTAAATGTGCCTGCATGTTGTAAAATACTTTCTTTTTATTGCATTTTTAGAATAATGATTTTTTCTCATACTTTGACAAAGAAAACATATGAGAAATTACAGATTACCTGTTGGGCTCGATTCCTTTGTCTTGAAGGTCTTGAAGAAAGGCAGTGGGTGAAAAATCATGCTCATTTTCAATATAAACTCTAAGCAGCGCGTTGTAATGGGAGATGTCCATAGGCACTCCGCGTTTCAAAAGCGTTTTCCAGATTTGATCCACCAGTTTTGTCCTCATCGATGGAAGTTCCTCAGGCACCAGATTTCCTAATAAGGAACAAAAAGTGGAAACTTCAATCAACATTGTAATAATTAATAAGAAATTTCATTATTATCATAGGGTTATAGGCTGGGTCTACAAAGCCTGAACCTGTGGTTGGCCAATCACTATTGTGTCGTAAAGTCTGTTGTCATGGATTAGCTTCAGATTTAAACCTTTCATTAGTGAGTTAATTTTTTATGCGCACTCATTTTAAGCAATAAAATCTTGCACTGCTATCAATTTAACTAGTATCAACAATTCGATCAAATTGGACATGCTGATTTTTAAATAATACTTTTATATTTCCAAACTAATAAAATAAACGGAAAAGTTATTCGAAATTGGTAATAATGTGTATAATATTACATGTGGCCGCTCCTATTTTGAAATCAAAGGACCACTTGAAAACAAATTTGAGCCCATAGACTGATTTATGTGTTTTTGTGAACAGCAATATGAATAATTTTTCATTTCAAAACATAATAATTATTGAAAAAGCATTAGGAATTTTTCAATGCTGAACTCGATTTTTTTTTCTCATATTTTTCATGTTAACATATTTTTTTCTAGCCATAAAATATATGATATGATTGTAATGACTTTTACATATCATTGATAGAGCTGTTTAGTATTTATATTAAAAGAAATAATAACATTTTATTCAAAAATAAAAGAATTGGTTTGAAAACGAGGCAACAAGGGGCACGAACGTACATCTACGTCCATACTACTCAAAGGGTTAAAGAGGATTGACCTTTTCAGAGGAGCTATATCATACTTACAGAGATAAAACAAACTGTAAATAATTAAACTACTACTATATTACCACAGCATCTAATAACGAGCAGGGATTGTGAACTGGTAACAGCATGCTTGAGTCTGATTTCTTCAAGGACTTCGTCCAGATCTCGGCGGCTGATTCGTCCATTTCTGCGAACATCTGCATCTAGCCGTTGTAACAGTGGTTCAATGCTTTCGGTTTGTGTGCTGTAGTTCTTTGTGAGGGGCCTGTGGTTTAATATTCCAATAGATTGATAAAAATCGTGTGAAAAATAATTCAAATCAAATTTATTTATTCAATTTATCGTTAACATTATAATACGATGTTCACAAACTATTGACATAACAATACGCTTCTGTGGTTTTTTAAGCAATCGTTGTGCCTAAAAATATTATCATCGAATTTGTCAATAATAACCATAGAAACAGTTCGATATTATAGTTGATGAATGAGTCTAACAATATTCTTTTTATAATATTTGATATTTTAATATTAAATATAGAATTTTGATTTAACTCACTGTGAGAAACTCGGACTGAGAGATCTTGCCGCTAAGAGTGAAGTGCTATCGTACCCTTTAGGGTTATTTAACAAACATCGCGCTGCGTTTGTAAAACACCTTATAATTTTACCGGAACGTAATATAGTCGACATAATTAAAAAGTTCAATAAAAATAACCTAAAAAGATTACGCAAGGAAATCCGACAGGAGAGGAACACACCGGTCCACAGGAGTGACTTTATATCTGGACAGAGACAAAGTCATTGGCATATTAGTGCTTATTAAACCTTTCATTAACGAACATATAAAAATAATATATTTGTGCATTATATTATTACGTATAAAGTTATTAAAGGCAATCTGAAAATAGTATAGATTAATTTTATAATTTTCTCATATAAATTTCACATAGACTTTTTTTATAATAACATACCAATAAATTTGATTGTATTTTTTTACTATCAATTACAAAAAAAATTACATTTTTCCAAATGCAGGTTTGGATGCCCAGTGGTTTAAGCAACTGGCCGACAAACAATTTTCACGAAAAATATGTTAACATCATGTTTTTATATTGCGGGAATTTATACACTCCATTATTTCCAATTAGCATTTGCATTCTGCAAAGATTCATATGCTTCACTTTTGAGCGGACATAAATAATAAACAGAATTTTAAATTAAAAAATAAATACATCAATGCCACAAAGTAGCTATAGGAATATAGAATAAATAATATGAAATAATATTGGGAAAGTAAGTGGTTCTGTTGGCAAACCCAGTACTTTAATTTGTTGACGTGACGTTTCGTCTGTTTTCGAATGTTCCTTTTGACAGAGACTATTTTATCATGAGATTTACTAATTTTAGAAAAGACCGGCTTGTTCGTCTAGGATGTATCGGGTTTGCTATATTGACAATTCTTTATTTTCTTTATACGTGGAACCAAGATGACGAACTTTTCCCCACTAAGCTGAAACTTGTCAGAAAGGTCAACGAAGTTCCGGTATTAGTAAAAGGTGAGTTTTAATGAAAAAATAATTAATTAATATGTATAAAATTATTCAACAAACATTCCATGACTGCATCTATGATGAGGTTGTACAGTTAATTGCAATTTTATACGGATCTATTCAATTATTACTGTACACGCTTATGGATATCACCCATTATATATTATTTGCCTGACCACCTCTACAAACTTATTGAACTTAAGTTTCCGTGGAGTAACAATCTCTTTTGTATTTTTGATCCATTTCAGCAAATATGTTATCGTGCGCGCTTAGAAATCCGGGGAATGTGGGTTCGATTCCCACATCTGTCGGATTTAAAAAAATATCAAAAAATGCAGGTTGAGCAATTGCCTGACAAATAATTCTCGTGAAAAATAATCTCTCAAGACATGTCTTCACACTGTGGAGATTCATATACTCGACTTTCGGAGTGGATGTCTTCACATTATGTAGATTCATATATATTGGCATAAAAGAATGGAGCAGAACTATCATAGAAATAGGCCGATTTATGTACTTTTTTACTCTTTAGTTGCCGAGACTTTTAGTTATAATATCCCTAAAATTACATTCTTGTGCTTTTCATATTTATGCAATCCTTCAAAATTTTATTTTTAATAGTTCTTGCAGCGAGCTTCTTACAAATGAAATGACTTTATATTATATTTTTTCTGACTATAGACATTTCCGTATTTTACCAGGTCTTGGAAATTATGAACCTAAAGATCTATCAATCATCGAGGGCCCTGGAGAAGGCGGAAAACCTCATACCATGCGAGACAGCCAAGCCAATGATATTGCAGAATCAGAATCTCAATATGGGATGAACATGGCATGTTCTGATGAAATCTCCTTGGACAGGTCAGTGTTGGACACCAGGCTAGAAGAGTGCCGTCACTGGGACTACCCTCAGGGCCTGCCATCTACTTCTGTGATAATAGTCTTCCACAATGAGGGTTGGTCAGTACTCATGCGAACCGTCCACTCGGTGATCAATCGTTCTCCACCTGAAACTTTACATGAAGTTCTATTGGTGAGTAACATATTTTTTCAAATTATAATTCGATTACAAATATCAAAATACAATGTATAACTAATCTGTCAGGAGTCACGCCAATGCGGAGAGTAATGGTGATCTTTAATAAGATTGCCTTGTTTATTGATATCTTCTACCTGTGTGAGGTGAGTTCAGATGGTTGCTATTGTACAGATTTTTAAAATAGGATTCCTTTTTAATATTTTACAATGTCGTATTGTAAATGAACTTATAATTTGTAAAAACACTTAAAAATAAAATAAATAGATAAAACCACAATATTTTGCAATCAAAAATATTTTGTGTTATAGGATTTAAATATGTTTAAATAAGAAGTCATTGCAATTGTCAGCACTTGTGTACCTTTACGAAATAAATGTTAAGGACTGAAAAATATGACTAAATTCAGACATTCATTCATATCTTAGTTTTTTCCTTAAAGATTTAAAATTCAAATTGATTTATTAGAATCAATGGGCAAATTAAAATTTTAAAAAATCTATATTATTGAATTTTCATTCCCATAATTATCATTTAATGTGTAAATCCTTTGTGCCAGACAGGTTGGTAAATAGGCTTGATGGAGTATTTACCCGATTGGCTGAGATGTCTGTCTTCTTGTCAACATTGGTTGATTAAGATTATTATATGATGTTAGCGTGCATCTGTTGCTTTGAGATTTTAAGACATCAGATTGTGGAAAATAAACTACTACTTAATTTGAAATTTTCCATCCATATGGTGCTATTTCGTAAAACAGCGAATGGAATGGAAAGAAATCATTCAATAATTGAATTCTGGAATCTAGGGCCTCTTCTGTAAAGTCCTGCAAAAAACCGAAAGTTGGCTTTGAAAGTGTCATAACAATATGAAAAGACACTATCAGTTGATTATTTATTATGAAGTTTTTTCAACAAAGATGTCTAGATATAAAATTAGTTGTTTCTATGTAATGGTATAAAATTTACATCTTAAATGGTTGAGTGTATTGTTCTCCAAGTTATTTTATGGGTGATACTTAAAAAAAATATATTCAACAAAATAATAAATAGTTTAATTTACAATGATGGTTTGTTGGTACTGCTCTTTTTGTTTCAATGTGCCCCACTTTAGTTTCATGAATAGAAAGATCTTCTGCAATTTTCAATTGTGGGATAAAAATGTGATGCTTTGTTAAATTATATTTGAATTGGTTCACATGGTGTGTTAAAAAGCTTTGTGTGAATAATCTTATCAGTAGAGCCATAAAAATCATCAAACTGTTGAGATTCATGTTTTATACATATAACTAGCAAATAATGTAGAATGCTTTCTTTTTATCTTTAATTTAATCTCATTCATACTAGAAAGATAGATACCTTTCCTTTATGTTATTGTATATGTGTCAATATTGTAAATACTTTTAAAATGAAATATCCTTTAGTATTGTTGCTTTTTTATTAGCATTTTTTAAAAATAGGTTTACTCATTTTGTCATTACATCTCGTAGCTCACAGCTGTCAGCATAGCTGAGTAGTGATCTTGTCATAGTCAAGTGAACACCTCTGTGCTTTGTTATTTATACTAATTAATTTTCAATGCTAAGATATTTCATTTCTCATTCCACTCCACTGGGACGCTGGATACCTGAGCTGTGCTTACGCCATTATTCTTCAAGCTTAAAGTTAGTTTCTTTTAATGAACTGTGTAATCCTTCCACCCAATATGTCCAATCTATCAGAGTGTAATTCTTAATCAAAATCATATTTTTTTTTATCACTTATCACACTTGGTCGGTTATATGATTCATGACGATAGTGTCACTACTAATTATCGATTTTACACTTTCCTGATAATTTACCTTAGTGAAAAAATAATTATTTTCAATTCTGATTGATTAGTTTTTTGTTCAGGTTGATGACTTTTCCGACAAAGAAGACCTCGGCAGTAAGCTAGAAAAATATATCACAAAGTGGGATGGGAAAGTCCGCCTTATCCGAAACACCGAGCGAGAGGGGCTCATCAGAACCCGGTCACGGGGAGCCAAAGAGGCAACAGGGCAGGTGATTGTGTTCCTTGACGCCCATTGTGAAGTGAACATCAATTGGCTGCCTCCGCTGCTGGCTCCGATCCATCGCGACTCCACTACAATGACTGTGCCTGTAATCGATGGAATTGATCATAAGAATTTCGAATACCGCCCTGTATACTCCAAGGGGTACCATTATCGTGGCATCTTTGAATGGGGTATGCTGTACAAAGAGAATGAACTGCCTGATAAAGAGGCGAGAAGGCGAGCTCATAACTCCGAACCCTATCGTAGTCCAACTCATGCTGGGGGTCTCTTTGCAATTGACCGACAGTACTTCTTGGATCTTGGGGCGTACGATCCAGGCCTGTTGGTATGGGGTGGGGAAAACTTCGAGTTGAGTTTTAAGGTATGGCAGTGCGGTGGCAGTATTGAGTGGGTGCCGTGCTCCAGAGTAGGCCATGTATATCGAGGTTTTATGCCTTATAGCTTTGGTAAGCTGGCCGGTAAGAAGAAGGGGCCTCTTATCACAATTAATTATAAAAGAGTTATCGAGACATGGTTTGATGATGAGCACAAAGAATACTTTTATACTCGAGAGCCTATGGCCAGATTCTTGGACATGGGAGATATATCTGAGCAGGTTGCCCTTAAAAAGAAGCTGCAATGCAAGAGCTTCTCTTGGTTTATGGAGAACATTGCTTATGATGTCTATGACAAATTCCCCAAATTACCACCTAACGAGCATTGGGGCACAGTAAAATCGGCCGCCGCCGGCACCTGCTTGGACACGATGGGTCGAGCCGCACCCGCCTATCTGGGTACCGGCCTCTGCCACGGAATGGGCAGCAACCAATTGTTTAGATTGAACAGCCAAGGACAACTAGGGGTGGGCGAGCGTTGCGTGGAAGCTGACTTGCAGGGTATCAAGATTGCATACTGTCGATTAGGTACAGTGGATGGTCCCTGGATCTACTCTGCAGAGAGCCGGATGCTGTCGCACAAAGTGTACACCAAGTGCCTTGCCCTACATCCCAACACTAAACAACTTTCGCTGTTGCCTTGTGACCCCAACAACACTTATCAGCAGTGGACTATCACGCAGACCAAACCCAATTGGTGATCTGCTTGCTATATTGTTGCAAAAGGATGTTGTGATCTTTGTTATTCTACGTACAACATGACTGATTTTTTAAAATATTTTTGAGAGTGAAACTTTCTTGTATTTTGTTCTACATTCCACTTATGTATAATAGTCATTGTAACAAATGAGTTTTTTTGTCCTAGGTTATATTAAATCCATGGCAGTCCTCTTAGGATTCTGCTTATGTTGGTTTTTTAAAAGTCAACTTGAATGTTCCAAGAATATCTTGCAGAGCTCAATTTCGTTTATTCAATAAAATATTTCAGTGGGAACATTTTTCCAGTATTAAAATATTGTGTCATTCGAATAACTTGATGTGATTGAAATTCACGATTAGCAATCACGTGATAACAGAAAGTAATTATGAAATCACTTATCTGTAATTACTTATCATACAAGTAGTTTTTTAAATTTATAAAAATTTTGTACCCTCAAATTTGAAATTATGAAAAGAATATTTTTTTATATTAGCACACTTGACTCTCAATTTACCAGGAAAAAATATTTTCCTCATAATTGATTTCTCCGTTGATCTCAATGTGTCAATGACAATATTGAAAATTAAATCATCATGAAGTGCTTATCTCGATGTGCTTCATAGCCTTCAGCGGGAACTCTTTCCATTTATCCCTATACAGTGTGGCACTTTTGTGATGATATGTTTCTGTCATTATTCCGATGATACATTCAAATTCTGTCACGCCGAAACTCGTGGGGCCGTATAAAGGAATATAAAATAAGTATATCCTTTTTTTTTCGGTCTACCATGATATGTTCATTATACAAGAAATTTTGTTATTTCGCTGTTCGCTATGGCAGGATTTGACTGTATATTCTTTACCGTATTTCATCTTCCAAACTAAATAACATTGCCTGACATCACTTTCTTTATTTATCTATACAATCCATAAGACCCAACCAATGCACCAATGCAGTTTCCAGCTCTTGATTAGTTGAATGGCATTGAAATTATGATATAACTACTAGAAATCTTGCGATAATCATATATCTGCTCAATTTCATTAATGTCCACTAAACTCATAACAGAAAGTGAGTAATGCTTAAAAATATTATAATAACATACCATTGGACAAAAAGTGACACAAGAAGTTATTACTGTATCGGATTTTGGGAACTGTTCTTCTATGAATCATTAAAAGCGTAGTAACTTAGAGCAATTTTGTTGATAGTATTATGAAAATATTTCGAGTTGTGGAAGTCCGTTGTAAGTTCACTGAACATCTCAAAAATAGAAATATTCAAAAATAACAATTACTCATTGTTTCTTAGCGCCTATCACTTTTGGAGGTACTATTGGTTCTATTAATAATTATTTATTATTACATTAATATTTTTTCATTAAGCTCGCAAAAAGTTTTTCACACTTTTCTTAAAGTGCCGTTTTTTGAATTGAAAGTTTGAAACTTAAGAAATACATGTGTGATACGTTATTCCAGCTATATCACCGCAAATTTGACTATGGTAAAATGAGAATCAATTGTAAGGACTTATATTGTATGCAATAAGTATATTTACATTTGTGGGTTATAGCAATGCAACTCTTTAATTCTTGCCATCAAGCTAAAGAAAACTAATATCAATTTAGGTATTTTTGATAATTTTTTTCAATTGATTTGTTATAAAAACTATTTATGAACATTTTAGTGACTTAATATTTTCTTTGTTAGTGATCTCTATACTTTTTAATTATGATTTGTTGGAATATCTTAAAACAGATTGAAAGGGCTTTACTGACAAATTAATTTTCTATAATTCTTTCCTGGCCACACCTGCTTTTGGAATAGAGCTAAATGTAAAACCACAATGCATTGTTTCCTTATATATAAAAATAATGCAATATCAGTGATGGTGTTAATATTTCGGTGAACACACATAAAATAACTTTATTGTGAAAGTAAGGTGCTGCCACACTATTCAAGGTTAACAATTATAATTATTTTGTTTTACATAATGTAAGATAAGATAAATTGAATTCTGGAGGTCGATATACTCTGTTTTTGATCAAAAATGAATATATATTCTATTGATCAATTTGCGGAAGAATTTATCATTAGGTAGCCTAAAAAAACCAACCACTTATTAAATTTTCTTATAATTTATTTATGAATATAAAATTTTCACAAATTTAGCATAAAATTAAATGAATACACAAACTTGTGGTTATGTTAAAATGGATAATTCTGACACTGTGCCTTCAAAACGATTATTATTAACAACATATTCCCAAGTACACTAGACTCTTTTTATGTGGTGGATATGTTCTACGCAATACTGTGTAAAAAAAGTATACCAAAATAAAAAATAATGGTGGGTAAGTTGCCTTGTGTAAAAATAAATGGATATCAAAAAATTAAATTCATTATTGTTTATTGTGTTTTAATTTTATTAAAAAAAATGCTTTAAAAAAACTCATTGTTCACTATCAGACACGAGACGAACCCATGTACACACATTTGGTACGGCATAACTTTCATCATCATTTCATGAATATCCAGAGCCTGTGTAATATTTCCTTTTAAATTTTCGGGCTTACTGGATTTAAATAAAAAATATCGGGGGATGTAGAACCATGTTATTTCCAAATCGTGTAAAAAGAGAATCCGGTGTACTGTTTTTGCTTTTAAATCATACTTAACATAAGTAATTTTGCTATTCATAATTTCTCTGATTCAATACAATAGGATATTTCAGATCCATTAGTTTGCAAATTGATAGAATTATTATTTATTTAGCATCTTTATAGTTTATTAATTATGTCATACAACATTGTATTGACCTATATAGAAGTCAGGCATCGGCTTAAAACTTTAACAGATGGCGCACTGAAGAAAGACTTATTTCTGCAGGAGAATGAATTTTTAATTCATATCTTTAATAATTTTTATAGCCGAATCCGTCCTATATTATTTTAAAATCGTAATTATGCCATGAAAAAGTGTAGTAAATGTCATTAGTGTAATTAATATCTTCATACTATTAATCCCTAGTGGAAAGCCATTAAATCGAAATATTGTCATTATTTCATAACCAGGTTTCCGGTTACAAGGCTGATTTTCAAATTGGCTTGTCATCCATCTTGTCACCTCATTTATTTTATGGAGATATTTTTAGAGGATGTGACTTGCATCATGCGACTTGTCACAAATGCAAGTGAGAGGTAGGAAGTATGTATAGAAGCACTATGTAATTATTTCAAATGTCATTAGTAATAAATGTGTTTTCATTTTTCGATTAGAAAATCATTTTATACCTGATTGATATTGAAATTCCTTAATGTTAATGTTGTCTTGTAAATCGAAATTGAAATTTTAGGTGGATAATTAAATGTAATTAAACTATTCTGGCTAAGTTTAAAATATGATAGAAAGACCAATATTTTTAAATAGTATCTTTAAAAAACAATGAAAAAAATCATTGTAACTTGTTGTAATATTAACTTTCTTATTTGTAATAATTTCATGTGCATACATATTTTGAAAACATCTGCCTAAGAATTTAAGCACATCTGATTATCTCATTTACAGTCTGCCTTGATTATGATAAGAATGTGTATACAACCAAGGGACCGATCAATGACAGATAATTCAACATGAAGTAATGCAAATGATGCTGGCACAAATATTATGGTATATGTGTATTATATTATATTTGATGAAATTGGTATGTAAACATGATTAAAAATACAGTCAGGAACATAATGTGGCTTTGGTGATTATCGGAGTAAAAATGACCTGTGTAAAAATAAAAACACTTTTATAATATTTTTTATTATTTTAATATTTTTGAAAATTGGTGAAAACTTGATGAAAATTGGTTTTAAATTCTAAATTATTGAAAATTGGTAAACTTCCATATGTGAAAACTGGTAAACTCACATGGAAGTTTACCAGTTTTAAATAATTTAGAATTTAATAACACTTTGATTTTTCTGCATTACTAAACATTCTCTTTTTTCATTCACTACAACAAAAGTTTTGGCAAGTTCCTTGGGACTCATTTCTTAAAACATATACTAAAATCAATTACATTATATATTTGATGTGAAAAATATCACCTATGTACCTCACTCGTTCATTACCTTAATACCTCACTACAGCCATAATTTGTTTTATTCGTTCAACATTACCTTCTTTAAAAAGAAAATCCATATAAATCTTCCCTAAAAAATAAACAAATTGGACTACACCTCTATTTATTTAATAGTCTCTTTGAGTTGATAATGCAATTTAACTTCTTCCTCTGTCATATCTGCTCCCTATGTGGAGTAAATAGCTATCACATGGCGCCTCTAGGATTCACTGTCATGCACCAGTTACTTTACATCCTCCCAAGTCATGCCAGCATTCTTAAATTCTGCTAATACTGATAATATATACCGATTATTGTTATAGCTGAGTATACATTATGGGTGAAGGACATTGTATTAAATTTAGCAATATAGTTATTAAGTTAGTATTCATTCTTGCTGTGTTAATAATTATTTATTTCATAAATTTATTCAAATACTTATTGTAGATTATGTGTTGCCAATATTAAGCCATTAAAATTGTCAGTGAACAACAACCGGCTGATTGCATTTCATGAAATGATCTGAATAATACATGTATGTATACAATTAGCAATTGTCAACACATGGTATTGATTTGTGTAAAAAGATTCTGAATGTATGAAAAGATTTGCTGTTGTTCAGAATAGATTAACTCTAAAAATACATTAGATATTATTTTGTATTTAAATTTGTACATAATATTGTATTCTTGTAAATAATTATTAAATATTATATGATGTATTTTTCCCAGCATTTATTTTTGTTTGTTGTATCATATACATTAATTGAAATAAAACTGTTTTGTAAACATCATTTTTTTTTCTTGACACTACAACAATCATCTTATTCCATATAGAATAGTTTTCGATGCCGATTTCCTTTCATTTCAGACCTATAATGTGTCACTCTAATGTTTTCTAATCTAATTATACAGTTAATTTATTTCACAAATATTTCTTTGGAATATGTAAAATTTGCGTTATATATGCCCAAATAAAAAAAAAACAACTGTTTTATAATAAAAACACCTTTATTATCAATATTACAATTCAATTAAAATACTTTCATTTTTAACAGTTTTTAAAATCCCTTAAAAAATAGACAATTTTCATGATAAGATAAGGTAATGAATTTGGCACATTAGACATTTTTGTGATATGTTATCGATTTTATGTATAAATATTACATTGTTTTCATTTGTGTAATTATGAAATGAAACTGACAGAAACTAAATGCGATTTGCTAGAATGGGTAAAATTTCTTTTAATTGGCTAGCATCTTGGCATATAATTGTTTTACCACTTGAAAACAAAATTTCGCAGCGGTTTAGTCCTAAATAAAAAAGTACCAGGACGGTATTTAATTTTAAGCCCCCCCCTTTTTTCGTCATATTAAAGAAACTACTTCTTAATGTTAGTAGTTCAAATGCTTAAAAAAATATTCATAAAAATTTAAAA
The DNA here is from genome assembly GCA_022683975.1 of Rhyacophila evoluta. NCBI lineage: Eukaryota > Metazoa > Arthropoda > Insecta > Trichoptera > Rhyacophilidae > Rhyacophila > Rhyacophila evoluta. The sequence goes on from JAGVSQ010004014.1 coordinate 14,030, forward strand.
CAAACATTCAACATCAAAATATTTGTTAAATAAGCTCAAAAAAGTGACAGGACGGTGTACTGGCTTGAAAAAGAAGTACAAGCGCGGCATCCTAGTCCCACTACACCACTGCATGTAAATTAATAATTTGTTTTTGTAATAAGTTTTCATGCTCTATTTTTTAAACAGAAAGTCTAACTTGATTTATTACTTATCATCCATAATTATTTATTGACTTTACAGCATGTGTTTATTTGGTGGATTTTTTAAGTACAAATATTGAAATTGTAATAAAATACATACAATATAATAATCAAGCTTAACTTGTGATGAGTTAAATTATGTTAAACAAAATGATTACAGATTATCTTCAGGGGTTTGTAAAACTTTTGAGGGGACTATATATACATACTATCTACTTCTATTAGACAACAAAAATATCTGCACATGCAATGTAAAGGTTTTATACTTACCCTTATTATTTACCCATAAGTATAGAGTTAATTAATTAGTTAGCACATAAGCTGTGTGATTCACTATTTTAACATTAACAAGAAAACCAAGCAAAAGCGAGTCAACTAATAAAAAAATACTGATTCAATTCAATCCTGTGACAAGATGTGATATTGAAATTTGATGATTTCATTTTCACTATGCCAGTGTTAGTAAAATTCTCATTTGTTTAATGATTTTACATTTTGAATTTTTCATTCAATACACGTTCTTGAGATATAATAAAATTTATAATATTCATTCAAAAATTTTAGTAGAGATTTTCTTATTCAGTTATCATAATGTAGTATATTGAGGTAACTAATTCGTTGAATAATCAATAAATGATTTTGAAATTTAGTCAGAAATAGTCGATCACCAGTAATTGGTTTCTGCATAAAATCGTTGATGGAATAGTTGACAAATAAAGGTAAGTTTTATGTGAGTTTTCCACTCATAGATTATGGCTTGATTTCAAGTTAAAGTAATAACAGTCTTAAAGAAATTCTCTCAAACGAAACAAGAATACAATAATCAATTGTTAATGATAAGGGGGCTGTTTTGGCCATTTAATTTCTTGTTAGCAGGCAAGAACCATCCGTGAAGACATTTGGGGGCGGGGGTGGGAGTTATGAAGCAACAGCGACCGAGTTCGATATAAGTTTGTGCATCTAACACTATCAATCCGACTTCGTGACTCCTCTCTCTGCCCCATACCATCGCTGCTATTATCACACCGTCATCTTCAGCCTGTCAAATAATTATAATATCACATAACTGTCTCTATAATAGCAATATTTAAAAAATAAACAATATAGGAAACAAATATATTACCTTTGCTCCCGGTCTTGGTACAAATATGGGTTCACTTGGATAGCAGTTGTCTTCACACCATGTTTTTCTGGTTTTCTCCAGCACATCAACTTTTATAAGCTAAAAATGAAAAAAATACATCAACAATAACACACTTGCGATTTCATAAAAATTTGAATCCTCACAATATTTATTATATATTTGAAATCAAATATCAAACCGGTGAAATTTTTAAATGGTAAAAAATTGATATTTAAGAGTTGACACAGAAAAATAATGACCATTGTTATCTATCATCAATATTTATTACATATTCTTCAATTTGATGAATAATTTCCTTGAGTGATAATTTTACAATTCAACATCTTTTATTTTTATACCAATTACAAAATGAATATAAAATTTAAAGACATTTTGACAATCTGAAATATCATTAGTGTGACGGTTGAACTCAATTGTAAATAAACATTGTTTCTATAAAAGAGCCCTTAGATATGTTTATTAGATTGCTTTCTTAGTTTACTTAGTTAAGTTAGAAATAAATATAGCTGGTATAATACTATAATTATAATATTTATAGCGATGGGACTTTTCAAATAGTAATTTTAAATAAAAAAATATTTAGTGAAAATATTGATCATTTATGATTAAAAATTACAGGATACATAAAAAATAATTACCGTTCCTGGATTCTCAGCATCCACATCAGAACTGATTGCGTAAAAATAGCGATAGGGTTTACCTGAAAGCAAAAAGAATAAAGTAAAATTTCAATCTAAAAGTTTCAGCGCAGTTGTCTATGGCAGATAGAATAAGGATGTATATTGATAATATAACTAGACCAATATGATGACAATCAAACTTTAAATATATAATAATATGCAACATGTATGGCACTGGATTATTGACTTTGTCAAAAATTGAGATTTTTTATTAAAACAGATCGCAGTTCGAAAGTACATTTTTTATTTTCTATAATATACAGCGAAGAATTGGCATATTCAATGCACAATTCCTATAGAAGTATTTCGCTTATAATATTTTATAGTTACCCAAATATGTGTCGTAGTTAATTCTTGGAGTTTCACATCCTACTGTGCATAATAGTTCTGGAGTGACAGTTATTCTTCCACCTGGCGTTCTGTAAGAGGTGGCTTCTGTTCCTTCTAAAGTGACGTTATCTCCTTCAAGTGGTAACACAAACCGCATTGGTCTTCCTCTGAACATTTTCGCATATTGTGGATTCGACTGCATTGTCTATAAATTTAATTTGAAAATTGTCACATAACATTAACCTCTTTACGGTCACGCTATAGAGCGACCACTCAGCAACACAGTGACGGTTACTTGAGTACTACTAAACTGTGTAGTAATACATTCATAGTAGGCACTCAAAACCGTTCAGAAATAACGGCGGTTATATTCGGCATTTCCAGAAGTTATGTTCGCAGAACATTTCGGCGAATATATTCGCCATGTTCACTGTGTTACGCACTATGCTTCGCGGATATATACGTCATACGCACTAAAGAGGTTAATAGATATAACTGGTACACAATATTATTGTTTATATTTTTTCCAAACTTTATAAAATATTATTTGAGTGAAAAGAATACACATGTTTGCTCACAAGTAGGTAAAATATACCCTCAAAAGATATTGTGATTTTACCATAATCCAAATAAATTATATACACATATACTTTTGTTACTGTAATCTCGAGACTTCCTATGTGGACTATAAATTTAAGAATTATTTTAAAAATGAAATAATAAAGATTTCATCATAGCTGTTTTTCTATAAAAAATACATGATATTAAATATTGTATTTACCTTCATACTCTCAATAAACATGCATTCTAGCATAGATGGATCTCTGTAGCAGCAAATATCAATAACCAGGTGACCGTCTTTTTCATACTGATTAATGATGTGCAGGTAAAAGAATGCTTCTGACTGAAATGTCTCTCTTAGGCTTCCATCAGACCGGTTCACAACATGGAAAAGTGTCTGTAATCAATTATTTTAACAATTTGAAGAGCTAATAGTATTTTTAGCAATATATAATGTTAATGTTGGCTAATGCTTTATTACTTTGGAGTTGTTAAAAATAAAATAACTATATAAATTCTTTTTGGAATGGTAAGATTGATTCCTAACCAGTGTACCCTCTGAGCTGTGTGTTTGTGTCTGCGCACAAAGATTTATAACATAGCGCATATGAAAAATAGTAGAGCGCACAATTGTTTTTGGAGGTTTTCTCATTTTTTTAGGTAGCTGGCTATGCGAATTCTGAATTTTGTTTTGCAATTACTCGTAATACTACACTATAAAAAATGCTCACACAGGTCACACACAGGTTAGGGAAAACCCTGTTCCTTAATTTCAATGTTGAGTGTTGTGAATAAAACGCATATTTTAGATTAGAAGAAGTAATTAATATTTTCGACTGATGGTGCTTGATGGAAATTGATTTTAAATTCTAAATTATTTAAAAGTGGTAAACTTCCATATGTAAGAAATATGGAAGTTTATCACATATGGAAGTTTACCATATGGAAGTTTATATCATCACCTCACATATGGAAGTTTACCAGTTTTAAATAATTTAAATGGAAGTATTTAATTTTAAAACATATCCAAATACTTTCACAAATGGGACGTGAAGCATTTTTTTTTGTACTTACATCAAACTTTGGATACCATTTCAAGCAAGCGTTAGTTGGCTGGTTTGCAAGTTGGGTCTTGACAAATGTGCACAAAGAAACTGACATCGGTTGCTCAACGATAATGTAGTATTTTTCTGTGATACCTACAAGAAGATTTTATATAAAGTTACTATCAATGATTTTTTTTTGATATAATGTTAAAATAATCAAGGAACAAAAACAATATAAAAAACCATTGGGGAAATTAACATTAATTGTAATAAATATGAGGAATATATTTCCAAAATCAACTTATTTCACTGTGCGAAAATTTGAAGGAGGGAATTTTGACTGTCTGAAGTATCGTCTGAAAACCAACTCTCCTCAAAAATAATCAGTCAAAACATGTCTTCATATTGCGGAGATCCATATACATACTTTTTTTTCAGAGTGGACATCTTCACACTGTGTAGATCCATATGCCATAAAAAATTATAAACATGTTTATAAATATTTACCAAAAGTGTGCATGTATCCTGGATGTATCGGCCATCTTACTGGAATGTCAGCAACTCGGCGTGCGCTATCGAACATGCTACCTATAATATTACCAAATAAAACATAAATGCATATCATTACATTACCTTTACAAGTTATGTATTTATTATATTAGTTTGAGCCCTATATATATAAAAAAAAATGTGGTTGTCAAAAGTTGTGTCAATCATAGAAGTGTTGTGGATATGACTACTTTGAAGCAGATTTTAATAATTTAATGAAATAGGCTACTGTTTATATTTAATTGAAGTCTGTATTTAGATGAGCAATGTTTATATAAGCTTACTACTAAATAAAACATTTCAATAAGTGTAATATTATACAAATATCAATCATAAAAAGCATATGGTCGGAGCTATTCTTACCATCATCAACTTTCGGGAAGTATACAATACTGTATGTAGGTCCTCTTTTGGTAACTGCCATTCCCAGATTATAGACGTCACCTAAAATATAAATTTTAAATTTCCATGTTAC